>PYAF01005594.1:2238759-2288369 GCA_007407185.1 Glycine tomentella
CAAAAAACCGTAGTTGAAAAGTGACTAATCGAAGTCGGTTCCAAGAGAAAACCGTAGTGGAAAAGAGCTTAATCAAAGTCGGTCTTCTGACCGTAGTTGAAATGTTCCTTTATCAACTACTCCTATATCGACGACGGTCCTATGACCGTAGTGGAAATGCTCCCAGAACCGTAGTAGATTTAGCGTTTTGTAGTAGTGAAATAAAATTTAAAAAAATATTATCATAATTTTTTAGATAATGTTATTAAAAATAAAATTCAAATAATTATATAGTTACAATTAAATAACTAAATATGTTTTTTATGTCATTTAGTATTTATCAAATAATTTATTAACTAATTATCTCAACCAAATATTTTCAATTTAATTGGTTGGATTTCAACTTTTCAATTTTTAACTTATAACATTTAAGTTTTTGCTAGCTGAGACAAGAGCTAGTTTTGCAAAATACACCCTAAGTGTGTGTTTGGAAAACCTTGAAGCCAATTAGTATTAATCCATCCTTAAAGTTTTTACTTCTATATTTATTTAAAACTTTTAAAAAATTACTTCTATATTTTTGTTTAAAAGGGTGGAAACTAGTTTCCAAAAAAATTGTAATCTTATAACATGCAGTTATTAAGATAACATCTCAATAAAACGCCTTTTTCTGAATTTTAAAAAATGATTCATAAATGATCACATCACTAACTTTCAATGGTTCTTTACAACCTAATCCTTCAAGTTAACTTAGTGAAACTTCTCCTTCAATCATTGAATTTTGCAAAAGTTTTATCTAAATGTTGACTTCGACAACCTAATCCTTCATGTTAATGATCATTCTATTTGACATTTTATTTGATTGTTAATTCATTTTATCAACCGTCGTAATCTTTAAGTCCTTTATAAGTGTTTCGTGAACACAAGACACCCCAAAAGAAAAGTATAATTTCATTTTTTTTTTCAAAAAAAAATGTTCGATATATGATTACGTCTCTCCTAACCAAGATTCAACCATGTTGTGGAATATAATTTGTTCTTTAGAATCTTCTACTCTTGCTACATACTAACTTTGCATGTCAAAGACGATAAAAAAAAAAAAAAACTTTGTATGTCAAAATAGATTTTAAATGTATCTACTCCCACTCTCTTCCAAAACTTGAGGGTTCCAATTAAAGAAACAAGTAGTTAGCACCATATTGTTGGAATAGTCTACACCTCTTACACAATAATTTGTTTGTATCATATAGGGTTTAGAGCAAATCTAATGGAGTTACTTAAGTTGGTTCTGAAGGTTAATCAACTTAAAAATACTAGTTGAGCAAATGAATTCTTATAAAGTTATTGTTTAAGTTGCTTTTACGAGCAACTACAACTAAGGTTGGTTAGTTATTAAAAAAATAATTTTTAAGTTAACCTGAGAGTTCTTGTGTAAATAAAGAGATAATATAGAATTCGCTAAAAATGAGTTAAGAAATTAAATTGAGTTTCATTTTTACATTATTTTCTTCTTAATCTCTCTTTGTTTTTTCATCACATAACTTGTGATTTTTATCACTTTTCCCTCTATTTTTTTTTCTTCCTACTTAATCTACTCAAAATGGGGGTGGACATTTATTATTTTCCTACCATAGATATGACCTTTGCATAATAGGCAAACTTTTTTATTTTTCATAGATTCGCTAATCCTTGCTTTTAAGCTAGCAATATATGACTTTTATTTAAGCACGTACAACATGCAAAATGATTAAAACAATGAAGCAAGGAAAAAGATGAGACTCGTGAGAGTGGGGTAGAAAAGTCCGGATAGCACAAAGTGGTGGGTAGCCAAAGAATAATTGAACGAATGAGAACAAAATGTAAGAACGGTAAATTAGACCAAATCGACTTCTGAAGATTGATAGGCAACGACAAAAAATGGTGCGTCGTAGGTGGGATTTAATTGGAACGTGGGTGTCACCCAAGGAACCATATCGTTTTCTAAAGTTGATATCATGTAAGATAACGTCTTTATGATATTATACTATTCAATTCCTATCCTTATATAGACCATAGAGAATGAAAGATCGATACGACATGGACGAAACCAAAGTCCAAAACCTTTTCTGCACACATACATAGAAAATAATAGCAAATTATGGCTTTAAAAGCTGAGTTTCCATCCCCTGAATAGTACTTTTTTTTCTTTCTGAATTGTCAATTCAATCGGATTGTGGAATAGATGGTTGCTTCATACTTGGTTCCTCATCATTAAAGTGTAAATGAACCTAGCTATTTTGTGAACGACTTCATTAGTTAAATATTCGATCAAGCTTGCTTATTTAATTAAATAAACAAAATCAAATTTCGAGATTGAATTCAAATATTTAAATGAATCAAACTCAAACTTTACAAATTCAATATT
Source organism: Glycine tomentella (assembly GCA_007407185.1). Taxonomy (NCBI): domain Eukaryota; kingdom Viridiplantae; phylum Streptophyta; class Magnoliopsida; order Fabales; family Fabaceae; genus Glycine; species Glycine tomentella. Next base: position 2,241,143 of record PYAF01005594.1, read on the forward strand.
AATAGTTCTTGACAATGATATGGTAAGAGACCACTTTTAAAACAATTTCAATTACATCAACCAGATACACGCTATTACTGGTCTTCTCTCCTCTCCCCAAGCACCACATTATTAATCAAGGCCATGCCACGACTAAGCCACTAACTACTTCAAGCTAAGTGTGCAAACCCTCATATCACTTTCTTATCTTTTTTCTTTTTTTCATAACAATTTAGCAAAAAACTAGGCCTAACATAGCCCGAGATTAAATCACTTGATAGAGCCCAACCTATCTATCCCACATGGGTATCTTGACCCCAGCTAGCGTCTAACATTTGTATATCATAAATAAATAGGAAAGAATCACAAGTCATACATAATTTTACTAATTTTTTTTAAAATAAAGTAGTGCATATTTAATAACAAAAAGAATAGTAATTGAGGCATATAAAGGAAGAAGAATAAAATCAATGGAGAGAGAAGAGAAGAATGGAATGATGGAGAAGTGCAATTTGAAATCAAAATTCTTTACAGTTTACTCCACATATATCATTTACTTAGCTCATAACCATGGTGCTTGTAAGTTGGGGAGGGGGGAATTTTGTCATTAAAATTTTAATATACCCTTAGCACTAGTTTGTAGTGCTTGTTAATTATTATTTGTAATTCATGTATTAGTACTTTTTTATAAGGTGATTAAAGTTCTTACTCTTCATTGAAATGAGAAGTACAGTTTAACTATATGCATTTTGTATAAATATTTTAGTATATATTGTAATAGTTTATTCAAAAATCTCAAACTCAATACTTATATATAAACTAACTCTCATGTTGTCATCATGGTCTTTTGAAATATCACCGCAAATTATAATAAATTTCTTTCATTATTCTATTTAATACATAACAATAATTTGGTCTGATTATTTATTTATTCTTTTAGATTATGGTTTATAATTATTTTTCTTTTAAAATATTTTTACAAAAAAAAAATAGAGGACACTGCCTCCAAACCCCGCCACTAGATATATAAATATAAATAATTTTTTTTTTTTGAATCTGCTACTAATGCTTCCTTTAATTATTTTTCTGGATCCAGCAGCGTGCATAACATAAGGTATCCAATTATTATAATCAGATGACTGTTAACCTTATAATAAATAATTCAGTTAGGTCGACAAAAGAACAAAACGTACAGATACTGTGGCCTTTCAATGTCATGTTTTGTAGCCTTTGTACCACCGTATCTGTTTACACCACGAGTAGGATTGTACCGGCTATACAAAATTCACAACTATCATCATATTATTACAAGAGTTGTTGTCATTATTGAAAAATTCTCGACAGATTCTTATTGCAACGATGGAAACTATTTCTTCATGTCATCCTCATGTTGAATTGAAAGTCACCTATATTTTGAAAATTTAAGTGATAACTATGTTATTATCTTTTATATTATGTATTTCAATTTGTAGCTTTTATGACTTGATCCAACTAAGCGAAGAAATAATGTATTAAAATATAATATCTTGTTTGGATCACAAATATTTTTTATTAAAAATAATTTCATTCGAATCAGATAAAATTATTATAAATAATAATTTTTAAAAAAATATTTAATACAATTATATATAAGTAATTGTATATTTAATTAATTCATAAACAAGTGTATCTTAAGACACTCATTAGCAAATCTATTACTAGCAAAGAAGACTTGGAAATAGGTGGCAGCAAATAATGGGGCGGTGTCGGTAGATCTAGGAAGAGTAAAGGGTCAATTTTCCCTTTTCTTCTCAACCTTTTTGGCATGGGTTATCTATCTCTGTATACACCACGTGCGCGAGTGCTTATCTTTTTTCTTTGTTTCTTAATTGAATTTGGACAAAAATTCGAAGAGAGGCCACGTTTTGTATACCATTGCCTCATATTTATAAAATAGAAATATTTTTTTCTTCTTCTTATATTCATTTTAGATTCCCCTTTTGAAGCATACATTATGCATGCCAGGATTAGTATATGTACCTTTTGAAGAGAGAGAGAGAAATAATTCCACATGCATTCAACGACATTGAAAGATTTCCTTAATATTTATAAGTACATTGATCAATTAACTTTGGTCATGCATATTCATGCAAAATTCTCAATTAAAAGTCAAAATACACATCATTTGGTACTTGGATGAGTTTATTTGGCTTTAATTTTCTGGAATGCATTTAATCCATGTCTAGTATTGGTGCCTTGTAGACCACTTCTGGTTTGCTTTGGCAGGGGAAGGACGTATATATGTGGTTATTTTTTATTTATGTAACATTGACAGCATAACTAAAAACTAACCATTAATAGTTGGATAATTAGATACAAGGATTTTCTCTTTTGCATTCTGATGATGTAGTTAATGTGGCGGGCTGGGTATCTTCTTGTACGTACCATGCTTCGATTTATATTAATATACGTATAGGTAATACATTAATATAGATCATCGAATTCTTTATTTATTATTTGTTGCATGTCAATGGCTCAAGGGAAAAGAACCAAAAGAGTATTTTCTAAGTTTGAAGGACTAAATATATTTCAGAATTGAATTGAAAGACTAAAAAAAACCAATGGTTATCATAGAATGGAAGCTTTATTCAATAACCAATATTTATTTAATATATATATATATATATATATAAAAGGATCAAATCATATCAATGTAACTTAACAAATTATTACACTATTTTATTATATGATATAAAATATAATTTTTTATCAATGTGACGTTGAATTATATCTACATATTGTTAAGATTGTACGTACCAAATTTTGTCAAAATTGAACAACATAAGAAGGTAGTCAAATGATTTGAATTTTGGTATATTTTGAAAAGCTTTTACTATGTCGATTTTAATTTGTATAAATGAATTAACAAATAATTTTGGATTAATATGAAATTTTGCATATATGATCCATGTGAAAGGAACATTTAATCCAAAGATGAATTATAAGAAAATATTATTCAATTAAAAATTATTAAATGGTGTAATAGTTAGTCAAAATTACACTGATATAATTTGATCATTCATCTATATATATTATGAAAATAATATTTATTAATAAAATATTAATTAAAATTATTTAATATTTCATTCATATATATTAAATATATATAAATTATTTTATTATATTATGATTCATCTTTAGTTTTTATAAAATTCAACAATTTAAATAATAAAGAATTATAATTAAACAGATAAGGCAATTAAAACTATATTCTATAAAATTATTGAATGATATAAAAGTATGAATTCTTATATCAAATAAAAAAAAAATGCACGGAAGGCAATGAAGTTCCTATTTAAGAACTCGAGCAAAATGGAATGCATTTTTTGGTATTCAATTTTTAACAAACACATGTTGTCTTGAAGGTAAGAATATTCATGTAGAATAATGAATAAAAAAATGAATGCAATTGTATCAGTTGTATGTGTTTGATTTCTTTGATATTCAATCTTTAGCAAAACTGGCGGACTTTGATGGTAAGAAATATTCATATAGAATAATGAATATACTTGTATGTGTATGAGTCGAAAGGATTAATACTATATACATAAGATTCAACTATACAGCCTAGATCCCTCTAAAAAGATATACAATTTGATAAAATTATCATTAAACATTCCAAAAAGAAAATAGAGACCCTATGATCAATCCAATCTCTTGATAGGCTATTTGTGAACTCCTCTTTCACCTATTGCCATTACCATTCTCCTTAGTTGGTCTTTCATCTTGAATTTCTTCTAAATCATCATACTCAAGTGCTCTACCAGCTTGTTGTTTCCAATATGCAACCAACTTCTTCAGTCGTGCTACCTCTTTTGAGGAAACATTTTTGCTGGGGTCATTCACAATGGATCTCACTCGTGAGGCGTACCTAAATAACATAGAGGAATGGTATTAGAACAATAGAAACACTTTTCAAGTTAATTGTTGAGATCTCTAGTTGATGTGAGATCTCAATATTAATAAAATAATTATAATGAAAGAAAATAACAAAGAACATGCATACATAAGAGAGTTATTTGTCTCGTCCAAATTTGATTCTGCTGGAGAAACATTCACAAACATGAGAGTTTTGGCATTACCACCAAGTGAATCACTCATCAACATGGTTAACTTGTGATTCCTGTATGGTGTGTGTTGACCACCAGAAGACAAAGAACTAATAACATCTCCAAGTGCTGATAATGACTTGTTAATGCTTTGAGCTTCCTTAAGCTGACTCCCGGTAGAACCTGACTTTTTCACTCTTTCTGAACCAGCAAGATCCACAAAACTCAGCTGCATATTGAATCCAACATAAAATAAGTAAGCACATGCCTCTAGCTCAAGAAACAATTGATGTTCCACATTGTTGTTTAACAATGAAGAAATAGTTTCCTTCATTTCTAGCTTAGTTAACCAGGAGGCAGAAATAACATAAAATAAATAATAGAGATTAAGGCCTGTTTGTTTCCTATTTTTGAAAACTATTTTCAGTTTTTAACTAAACAAAACGGAAAAACTTGTTTGATAAGATTAATTTTTTAAAACTATTTTAAAAATCACTTTCAATTTTTTTTGGTATTATCTTTTTCAGTTTCTAAAATTAACTAAAAAAAGAAAACATCCAATAAGTTGTTTTGGTTTCTACTTTCATACCTTTTCATCTTCCCTCTCTTGATTTAGAATAATCGAGAAGAGTACTTAAATAAAGTTCATCTCTTTCTATCTGTCTTCTACTTTTCTAGTCCTATTCCTAAAAGATGATATATTATTGTTGTTGAAAGGAAAAGAAATGTGAAATATACCTTTCCCCTTGCAACTGACTGACTTTGAAGGTTGGTACTTTCAATTACAATCGATAGAATGAGATGAGATCTTGAACTTTCATCGTTCATTTGGGTTCCTGATATATGTCGTCGTTCAGATCCTCTTTGTATTATACTATTCAATTCTTCAATTGTAGAAATAGACATAACTGTCACATTTTCCACAACTACCATTCCCTAACACCAAAAATTGAAAATAGAACAATTATGATTGTGATTGAGAATAATCCATGATGTATAAATTCTATAATTTTGTACAGTTTTAAGTTCTATAATTCTCTCAGCTTATTTTGAGATGTTTCCACAAGGGTGCAAAAGCACCCTAACTCAATTGTTAGAAATCATTGCTGAGTGAAATATGAAGATTTTAACACAACCGAAGGTCGGTAAATTTCCTGACAGAGAAATCAATGCACACCAATAAACACTTTAAATCCTTCTTAATATCTGGTTTGAAATGTTTTTCATTCAAGTAATATAAAATATTTACACATTGAAATTAGCAATGACAACATAGATAATTACCGTTGAATCCTTCTTGATATCCAATTTTAAATGTTTTCCATTCTTTGGTAACAGATCTATAAGGGTGTCCTGATACAACTCCACCATGTATGCCTGCATCATTGACACGAGAAATCAGCAAAAGATAAGAAGAAAGTTTTGCAAAACTCTTAGACAAAAAAAAAAAGACAATTGGAAAAGGACAATGTAAACTTTTCTACAGCAATAATGTATTCAAACTTAATTCTTCAATAATTTACCTGTTTAATACTTTTTGTACATTGATCAAATGACAGAATTTTTAACGTGAAAAGAGAAATGAAATTTTATTCATCTCCCTTTTAGATATGTTACCTTCAAGGAAAAAGAATACTTGTTATTATCTCTTCTTAAAATTCTAAAAAGTTCTGCAATTGCACGAGGGGTAAGTCCAGGGTTGTTGTCAGATCCATAGATTGTAAATGTCTTTCCAGAGCCAGTTTGACCATAGGCAAATATGCAAACATTATAACCATCTACAGCAGACTGCACCAAATACTGCATTGCAAATACACGAGAAATTGATAATGAGAGTAAGTTATATATGTTCCCATAAACAAGAAATAAATGATATTATGACTTGCCTTTGTATCCTCAAATACGCTTTCTTGAGTTGCATCAGCATCAAAAACTCGGTCATATATGTACTGCTTCAGTTTATCATCTTTCCATGGGTATTCAACTGTAAACTCATCAGTGGCACTAAGAACTTCTCTTTCTTTCTCAGCAATCTCTTTTTCACTAAGAGGCCTTAGTCGACAATAAACTCTGATCTTGCCCTTCATGTCTGAAAGAAAACCAAGTTCCAAGGTTGAATATGTGATCAGTTATGTATGTATGTCAACACATACACAGACTTGATTCCAAAATTAGAGTTTCAATCACCCACCTTCTATTACATTAAAATAGCGCTTCCTTAAAACCTGTTCTTCCTTATAAAGTGTTTCCATTTCAGCTAATTGAGCCCCTTGCATTTTCAGTATGGCAGCTGTTTGTTCATTCTTTCTATCAATATCCTAAATCATAAAGCATGTTCATATGTTTTAAATTTCAAATAAAGTAAAAATAAACAAAACATTGAAACATATCTGGCTATTATACAATTGGAGCAGTGAAAATAATGAAATAAAAGTAATTAAAACCTCTTTCATTTCTCTCAATTCTTCTAATTCCTTCAAATTATTCTGCAATGCAGCCAACTCAGAGTCCTTCACAGAAATGGTAGCCTTAGTAACCAATAATTCTTGCCTACAACCTTCTAGCTTTCTTTCAAGCTCGTATGCTTCAGACTTTACAACTTTGCGTTCTTGCTCAAGTTTCCATTGAAGGGAACTAATCTGGCATTACAACAGCCACCATCATCTCAAATTGATTTTTTTTTAATTTTAAATAGCAATTTTCAATTTTTTATATTACCTCTCCAGCATTCCTCGTTTGAAGTGAAGATAACTTCTGTTCCAAAACCAATTTTTCACTTTTCAAGCTTTTGATAGTTTCATTGGCTGATAGAAGCTCATATTTACAAACTTTTAGCTCATCTTCAAGCTTTTGAGTCACCTATTGGTACCATACAAAGTCCATAGTTTATAAATCTAAAATAAAATCAGCAACATTAATCAACAAGATAACAGTCTATGCATAAATAACAGTTTCATGGAGTATCTTACTTGTCTATTTCCAGCATTAGCAAGATCCTTTTTGGCAGTGTTCTCTATCACCGCATTATTTAACTTGGACATCCTAGATTCCATATTCCTTTTGTCTAGAATAGCAGCCTGTTAGATTGTACAATCAGTAAGACTAGTTGATCAATAATGCAGAGATAAAAGACCCATTGATCATTACCTGTAGTTCCTTATCTTTTTCATTGCATAATGATAAAAGTCTATTACGGTCACTTGTAACTGCATCCAGATTTTGCTTATCAGCTTTTAAGGATTCTTTCAAATCATCCAATTCTTCTTGCATTTTCTCTTCTTGTTTTTGCTTCGCACGTAATTCTTCAAGCAACTGTTCAATATCATTTAGGATATAACTATTAACTCAAAAACATGTATTAGACATCCAAAATGATATGAACATAAAATTTGTATTAATAACTTTAGGCAGATGCAAGCCTCTTTATTTTTACTCAAATGCAACTAGTATCAATCCTCAACTTTGACTAGACAAAGGGAAGCAAATAAGTCTTAGGTTTGATTTACTAAGCAACTAGAAACTATCCTAAGTTTGATGTTTGTTGTACAACCTGCATAATATACTATATTATAAACTAGAAGTTAAGACTTACTTGATCAGCATTTTTTTGAGATTCTTCAATAAGTTTTGATAATTCTTGAACACGCTTCTCGTATAATTCCATATTAGGAGGTTTAGAATTGCTAGAAATGTCTCCGTTCAGAGAACCACCAGCAGCAGCAGCTGATCGTGCTTTCGAATAGCGGCGTAGCATTACATCATTTATATGTGTCTGAAGAGCTACACAAATTTCTTCTCCCTACAATAAATAGATAAAATATCAGTGAGGCAAAATAATTCCAAAGAAACAAGGGTTTGTGTGACATCATCAACAAAGGCATTATACCTGCTTGGTTTCAAACTGGAATATGTGGAGAACACCTGCAACTCGCATTTTAAAGAAGACTGCAGTATTACTGCTTCCAAATTGCATTATGTCTCTCAACTCAGCTGAGTGCAAATATTCCTTAGGAACTGGACGGAAAAAATGAATCTATAGCCAATGGATCAAGAAAAGGCACACAATTAAAAGCACAATTCATTCTTTAATAATTGTAATGATAAACTATATAATGTTTAGTTTAACTAGTTTTTCATTTCGTCATACCCCTCTTTTATTAATTCCCAAAATTATCCGACCAGGTAAGAGTCCAATAGGATCATCAATCTTGCGAACATTGAAGAAAACAGAATTTCCATAAGGAAGTGCTCTCAATATACGCAGAAATTGTTGCCGCGCATCATCTTTTGTCAGATTCTCCTAATAAAAGAGAAAAAAACATTATGTAAGGGGAGGAAAAAATATAAAGAAACTCGGCATTGTATTTCATTTACTATAAAGTACATGCTAGAACAAAATAGGAATTTTTATATTTAAAACTAAGACAAAAGTGAACAATGACTGAAGCTATGTGCACAACGAAAGATTAAGTACAATTAAAAATTTAAATTTCTCATAATTGTCACTAATTGAAGGTCAGAGACAAATAAATAGTCTTCCCATACCAATGAACGATAACGAGAAAGAATGTCATACTCCCATTCACGTTTTGCTCGTGTCATTGAAATTTGTCTAGGTAGGAAACCCTCCAGAAGAGAATTCCAGTCACTGAGAAATCCAGCATCTCAATCAGTGTCACAAGGATATAGAAAATAGAAATTAACAAGTTCACTCACTAGGATAAAATTTAAATGGCACTAAACACTGTTATGAAGCAGTTAATAACAATGGAACACTAAAAATCACTAACGTGCATGATTCTGGTGTGCTAAGAAATCCAATCTCAGCCAAGATTTGTAATGCAGAGAGCTGAGCAGCATCATCCCTTCCAATAGGGTAATTTCCCAAAATATAATCATGTTGCATCTGTAACAACACATCCAGTATCAGCAAATCTATCACTTGAAGGTAATTGCAGCTTTGTACATAAACTAGATATACTTGTCTGATATCAGGTAAGGTCTCATAATGAAAAGGCATACTTGTACATAAGACAATTGCACAAACATAGGCTCTGTCACAGCTTCATCTGACTCACGAAATAACTTTTTCTTGAATATCAGTTTACAGTGCAAGATTTCTCCTTTACTTCGATCCTTTGCGGCTTTGAATTCCACCAGGAGATCCCCAATATATTTGTTTTCATCTAACCCAATGTACTCCTCTGCTTAACAATAAAAGAAGCTGTCAGACTAGTAACTTCAGCTTTAATTATAATATAACAAAAACAAGGAGAGGAAAAAAGACATGCCATTTCCAAGATCAGGTGCTTTGGAGCCAGTAACAACTTTACGACATTCAAATAGACTAAAGCTGGAATAGGATGACAGTTTAATGAGCCCTGCAAGTTCCTGGAGTAAATATATGTTGAGTAAGGAATAAAAGGATATAAACTTCATGGTATAAAGCACAAACACAAGTGTTTGGGGTATCAAGAACTTCAAAAGAAGTAAACAAATAAACACTATATAGCATCCTTTTAAGAAGTTAACTTAATTAACAAAATACATTGTTCTGTTTATCAAACAAGTTTAAGAACAGAATGCTGCAATTTAGCAGCTACCAAATATGTAATGCAATCAAAAGGACACATCAAGTAGAAGAAACAAAAATGCAGATAATGAGATTATGTTAGAAAAGTGAACTTCCTTATCCATAAGACAACGAAGCAGAAAAATGAAGCGAAAAAGCAGAGCATATCCATGAAAAACACTTTAAGGTGACATCATAAACGAATAATGCAGATAACAATTTTCTTCTTATTGATAGAATCTGAAGTAAAATTCACTAAATGAAACCCTTGCCAATGAACCATATATTTCCCAACTTAGTCAACACCAGGCACTTAGTTAACATAACTGATTAGTGATTAGAGCTTCCGTTTGTTTATTTTCTCCTCAAAAGGTAAAGATGCCATATTAATCACTGCAAGCACAGGTGGTCAAAATTAACAAGACCCAACTCATGAACTAACATTTTTGGTGCCACTCTCAAAACCTTTTAGCAATTTAGTTGCCTAAAAAATATAAATATTGTTACATACAATTTCATTTTATTTATTTCAACAAAAGAGCAGAAAGGCTATTTGTGTATTTTAATGGTACTATTAACTATTAAGTATCATGTCCATAGAGTCCATAGAAGGACTTGTAAGTCGCAGAGAAGTAATAAGCACTAGCCTATAGCAATGCAAACATTAATGTAAACTAGTAAGGTAGAGAAAAGTAACGAGTGATAATCACTAGCAGGCTTTTATTCATTTTATTGAATGATAGCATTCTTGATAATTTAAACCTCATTCAAAAATAATTGTTGATTGAATAAATCAGTCCTTGATTTGAAGCTTAGAGAAAGGGGAAAAACAAAGATTTACTGGATGCTCTTCCACCACCCTTATGAAACTTGAATATTAAGTGTCAACATGAAGGTATTGTTATAATTCTAGTAATACTCATCTAAAATCTGATATGCTTTTGCTGGCTCAAGCCCTGAATATTTATTCAGTTTTTTATTTAAAGCAACTGCAAGTCTTTAATTGAAAAGGTTTGAAATTGGAATCCTATGGATTCCCTTCATTAGATTGAATAAGTTCTGTCCAGAGGCTAAATATTTTCTCAAATCACTTTCATTAAGCCACTCATAAGTCTTGTATCTATTTCACATTCTTGAATTTTCAATCTTCCATAATATTTCCTATATATTGACATCAGTTAGAAATGTATGCAAATGCAAATAGACATACAAGAGTTAGTGTCACATTTCAAGTTGTTGATTTAAAGAGACCAAAGCCTTAAATAGAAAAGGAATGAAACTGGATCACCTTCATTAGATTGATTAGATTCAAGAGACTAATTTTTCTTCTCTAATCACTTTCAATCAAGCCACTCATAGTCTCTTACCTATTCAAATTTCACATTGAATTTTCAATCTTCCATGGCATTTTTTTTAGTTTAATGGCTATGCACTGTTAGTGTCAAAACATTTACAATGTCAACCAATCAAAAATACCCATTAGTATCACTTTTAAGATTATTATTTCAAAAGTCAACAAACGTACCATACATGAGTTAGGAAAGCATGCAAATGCAAAGAGAAGTATATAAGGGATTCAAGAACCTCAACAGCATCAGCAACTGTGGTTGACATGTCATATGTAATTTCTTCAAATGTTTCATCTAGGAAGAACACTATAGTTGTAAGCTTTCTCCCAGTCAACAGAGCTTCAATCTCCTCACGCCCAGGAATTATATGTCTGGGACCAGCCTTGACAGAATGCTTTAAAGCATTTAATGTATTTAATGCAAGGACTTGGATCTCAGAATCAGTACCCACACCATTTGCTATGTTATGAATGTATTCTGATAGATAACTGCTAATGTCTTTACTAGGAGACATTGAGGATGCACACAAATACATGAGCTCCCATGCTTTAATCAAGTATTGCCTATTTTTGAGAGACACATATTAATCACTAGTGCAAAAATCGCAGTGGATATAGCTTCAATGAATAATGAATAAAGGCCAAAAAAGATGAAGCATGACACTCAATACTGAATCTAAATGTTGCATACCTCTCGGGGTTATTTCTTGTTTGCTTTGATATCTGAACAAAAAGTTCATCTCGGAGTTCTGGTCGTTTCAAACTTTGCTTGTACAGTTTCCCTACAAGCTCAACTCGTTCATCTAAGCTTATTGGAGTTACACGATCTGATGGATCAATTCCCATATATTTCAAAATTATTTGGAACAATTTTGTTGCCCGACTTACTAATTCAACATTTAACTTGAGCAGTGATGTTGGAATTGGATCCTACAAAAATTGGTGAGTTAGCTCTTTATACCACATATTTTGAAAATAACTGGTATTTGATTTGATTACCTTTTGAAAACTCAACATGTCCTCAAATGTAATTTTTTCTCGAACTTGGGGCCCTACAGATCTTTTAGAAAAAAATCCACGTTTCCCAGCAGATTGAATTTGTTTCTGCATTAATTTTAAAAATCCATCCACCTATGACAAACAAAATAAACAGAAGTGTGGTTATATCAAATGTTTGTGCTCAAAACCAAACAACTTCAAACCATCATTAATTAGTTCAGGTAATTCATTAGACAAATCATTGAGACACAAAACTAACAAGGAAACAATAAGATTTGAAGAAATTATATTTATGTCTAGATTAAAACATAAATTTTCTCACCTGGAATCTGTTGATCAAGGGTACAGCTCCAGCAAGTTCTGCTGGAACAGCCATTGACATAGTTGATGGCGTGCTGCAACAAACAAATCATTACCAAGTTACAAAATGGATAGTGTTGCAAATGCAAAAACAGCAAATTCTCTTGCTTGACATAAAATTAGCCACTCAGTTCAAGGGGGAAAGGCAAGAAACCATGTTGCAAAGAGTAAGATTGATCATTGTCAATAGGAACAGTGTTCAAGCATAATGTTTTGAATGCATACAATGAAAGTGGATAAATGTCTGCCTAGAGGTGAAACTTCCCAGAGTTTGATATAAAGTTTCAAGCAAGTGTGAGTTATAACTTTAAAAGTATTATTTGAATGGTGTAGAACGTATTAAGGAAGGAAAATAAAATTTACAGGTTAACAAGTAAAATTTCTCTGTGATTTGAATTTGAAACATAGCTTTTTACATCAAAGATACTTTACAATCTACCTGAGAAGATTATGATATGACACTGTATTCTGAAACACCCTATAATTGAAAAATAATAGATTTAAGCCAAATAAATAAAGTTTTCTAAAACTAAATGCCCATCATCATTTTAAAGGGGGGGAAATCAAATTTTTAATATCTCCAAAAGAAAGGATAATACTCACGGTGGTGCAAAATTGGAGCTATCACTATCATAGTCATCAACATTGATAACAGCAGCACCATTTTGTGCAGGGGCAGCACCATTGCCATTGCTAGAGCCAAAGGAATATCTGCTTGACCTACCGTTTTGAGCCATAGATGGGGGCACATCAGTGATCATTTTTCTTTCAATCTACCAAAATCAAATTTAACAAATTTGGCTCTTATTTCCCCTTCAAGTTCTTTCACTGCATAACACAAAGATCCAAATATAAGTCAAAAGAGCACACAATTTAAAAATAAATAACAGCAACTATAGAGCCTTTGCTGCCATGTGAGAATCCAAGCTCAAAATGAAAGAGAAAAGGTGTCATGATTCTTCTTGAAAACACACTAACGATGAAGGGAAAAGATAAACAACACGGACCCAGGAATGAAAAAGCTTCAAGCAACAAACATAAGATCCACAAATGTCACAAATTTTAAAGATCCAAAAACACCCATTTGCAGGTGCAACCTTGCATTGACCAGAAACTAAGCTGAGAAATTCAAAAAAAAATGCAACCTTTGTGACAGCAATGAAGTGCCTGAATTACAATAACATTGGTGTCTGTCTGGAAAAGTGAGAGGTTGTGTGTTGCAATGAATAGAAGAGAGAGAGAGAGAGAGAGAGAGAGAGAGATCGATCTCAGTGACAGTTGAATTTGGTTTACATGAAATGAAATGAGAGAAAGCAATGACAAAGTGAGTTTTGGTGAAGTGAGAGAGGGAAAGTCACGAGTGAATTATATGCGATGTGCCAACGAGGCTTTGGAAAAATCGCTCATCAAAATTACTATACTACTTTTCTTTCTTTTCCTTTCCTTTCTCGCTAAGAATAACATGAAGACTGAGATTTTAGAACACAACAATTTTCTTTACCCATTTTTTTAAATGTATTAATTAATTAATAGTCGTGTTTGTTGGAAGCAATAAGACCAAACGGTAATACGGCCAAATGAAAAGCTTCAACTCCCTTTCGTTATTTACTTCACAGGTAATTTTAGATTCAAAATATTAAAAAAAAATGCAATTATTACCGTTGTAAAGAAATGTTAGTATTCTTTTATCTATATTTTTATGTTTACATATGAAAATAAAGTTAACTATGCAATATTATTAAACCTAATATATAATTAATCTATACAAAACCATTAAATGTTGTATTTGGTAAATTAAATTAAATTAGTTATTAGGTTTATAAAATAAAAAGAAATATTACAAAATTTAATATTTAAAAGCATATAAAATTTATTGTTTTTATTAATAAGAAAATAAAATACATATTAATAATTTATTTTAACCACGCTAAAAAAAACTAACAATTTGCAATATTGATCTTAAAGAAATTGCACATACTAAGCTAAAATATTGTCTACAATAAATGTTTTTTAATGAACAGTAAACAATGAATGATATATTATAAACTATAAATAAATAAAATTCATTTATTAACATATTTACAATTTAAACTAATTTTTCTGATTTTTTTCTAACCATCATAATTAAAATATTTGGCTCTCTGATAGGGTCCAAGGTATCTCTACATACCACGAGTTTTAGTGCTTTGGTTATTCTATAGGACTAACAGTTTGAAGCAAAGTTACACTTAAAATTCTTCATTCCTTTTCGACTGCGGTTCGCCAAAATTAACTCTAGATAAGGTTGACATTGGTTGAGGTTGATTGAAAATAACCATAGTCAAAGTTGACAAAAAATAACTATGATCGATGTTAGTCGAAAACATATCCAATCAATATTGGTTGAAAATAGCCTTGGTCGAGATCTACCAAAAACAATCCTACCTGACGTCAATTGAAAATAATCCTAGCCGAAGTCAATAAAAAATAGTCTCAATCAAGGTCAATTGAGAACAAACTTGGTCGAGGTCGACTAAAAATAGGTCTGTCTGAGGTCGGCCAAAATTAACTCGGTTGAGTTTAATCGAAAATAGCCTCGACTAAAGTCGATAAAAAGTAATTATAACCGAGGTCAATCAAAATTAACTCTAGTTGAAGTTAGTCAAAAATAACTTTAATTGAGACCAATCAAAATTAACTCTAGCCAAGATCATTCAAAAATACATAAATCCTAATTGATAAGATTCTTTAAACTAAGAAAATATAAAAGGAGGATTTCCACATAATATTATAAGGAATGATAGTTTCTCTTTTTCAAATTTTTTCCTCTAAGCAAGTTTTGGAGATTTTTGAAGGAGAAAAGCATTCTGAGAGCATTGTGGCTATGAAGTAGTGTGGAGATCATAACGAGAGGTTTGATTCTTAGAGTTTCTTCCTCTTTAGTTTTCTTTTTGGATTTATAGTTTTTCCATGATCATGAGGACTAGTCCCTATTAGTTTATAATTGTGATGCAGTTATACTATTGTACCTTTTTTTATTCTAATAAATTCCTTAATTTTATTGGATCATTAGATTTCTTCTGTACTCTTTAATGTTGTTTTAGACTTTATCAATCTAAATTTTGGTTAATTACTAGCCGGTGATCATCTGCTTGAGATATTAATATAAGAATTAATCATTTATATATAACTTGCATGATCAAACATGTATCCATAATAGATTATATCTAATGGTAATATTATTTTCTCAATATTTTTACATGAAGTGACACCAATAACTCGGATAGACTTATGTAAACATACTATTGTGATAAAAAAAACTTAATCATACGAAGATCACATCTTCCTTCTATTGTATTATTGTTCACCTTAAAGAAAAAAGAAAGAAGATTACCACCTGAGGGGGCAATCTATCCGAAACGCAAGGACAAGTATAAAAGCAGAAATCATGTGTACATAATATGAAGCAGCTAACGTTGGACCCACAGCTTTTGTGCCCCTTTTGTCCCTCCAAAAAGATTCGTCAGCAGAAGGAACACACAACACAGACCCCTTCCAAATTGGATTTTGACATTGCACACTCTATGGGCCCCCACTCTCCTAGCTCTCAATTTTAAACTCAAAACCCGAAATCCCCCTCTATTCTATTGTTTTGGTTACACTGCTCCTTCTTTTGCCAACACTTATCCCTCTAAATGTCAGGTTTGTTTGAAATCTTCTTTCAATTTTAAATTCAATTTTTAGTTGTGAATTCTTCATGCTAACTTCTCTGATGTTGAAACCTTCAAATTGAACTCTTGGGTGTTTACCTTACCTATTTATTTAGATTGAAACAATAAGATTTTCAATGTTTTTTTATTTTTAAAAATATTTATTTTGAAATTGATAATTAAAAGGTAGAAATTGCTGCAGATAGTAAAATGGTTTCTTTTATAATTTTTTGAAATCTCATGCTAAGTATGGATGCTTTCTATGCAAAATGTAAAATTATTGATTTTGGACCAAGTGATAGTGACAATCACGCCATCGATCTAACTGTCTCATAAACATTTTTTTCTTCCTGAAAATTATATAAAAGAAAGAAGAAAAAACCCATACCCATAACTTTTTCGTAACATCACACTTGAGATCAATGTTTGTGGGGTTATGCGTGTAGTACAAAAAAATAATTATTGAAGAGTTACGAGTCCTGAGCATATCATAACTAACAATAAATATCGTTAAAAAAACTAAAACAGATAAATAATATAACAGTAAAAAAAACAGTTTTATTAACAAGTGTATGGATCAATTAATACTAGACTAGTTTTGTTTTACTAGTGATCTAGATATTAGTATGAATATGTATTTACTTTACTTTGAAGATATTTTTTTTATTCATAATAATTCTACTCAAAATATGAATGTTTATTTTTTTTTATTATGTTATTGATATGAAGTATTTATCAACTTTAATAATCAATAATATTTGTTATTGTGAAATCTGATTCAACGTTTTTTAATGAGATTTTTTTTATCTCAATCATGCTTATCTCTCTCCAATAAAAAAACATATATAATCTTACAAGAAAAAAAAAATTCTTTAAACTTATGAAGAGTACTTCTAAAAAAGATAAGGAAAAGATATTTAGTATCAATAATGTGTTAAGAAAAAAAATATTAACGCATAGTAATTTACTTTTGATTGTGTTTTTCCTTCAACAAAATAAACCTTTTATTAACAAATTTAAATATTTGTAAGAAAACACAAGACGATATTTCTCTTGAAACTAATACAAATGTCGACAAGATTTTTTATTTTTAAAATTTACAGTAATAGACACTTTCAATCCTAATTCAAACAAGTAGAATTCAAATTTATAGTTTATTGTATAATTTCTTTTGCATTTAAAGTAATGTTCATCTTTTTTCACCAATCACTCATCAATATGCATTTAACAGCTCCGCAACTACATCACTATTTACTTGTATTTTTGACAAACAATAAATGAAAACATTAATAACCTTTCCACATCTCAACAGCTATTAGAGAACATTAAAATTTAAATGCTAAAATAATACTCCTAGCAATGACTTTTTTTTTTTTTTTTATAAATTATAATCCCTGCTGAGAGAAAAGAGGTAGTCTCTACTCAGTAATTGCTTATGATGTCTTATATTCTACTACTAATTATTACTGAAGTGGTTAAATGACTTTTGTTTCTTACTATTATCAACTTTGTTCGGCATGTATAAATAATGCTTTCGTGCATATAAATAAATAAGAGAATTGAAATTGACTCATTCACACAAAGAAAAAAAGCCAAAATGCATGAAAATAACCAATAAATTGGCAATGTTGCTGGCCAGGGACAGTGAAATGCACACACAAAAAACAAGATTGCAAAGAGAGAGGGAAACACATGGGTTTAATTAATGTGGATTTATAAGATTCACGAGAATGGTCACTTTGATTATTTCATACCCCCATTGGGCTACATTGTGAAATGATTACTTGATTGTTTTCATTTTTGCTGGAAAAAAAATGAAAAAAAAAATATTTTAGGAGTTTATGAAAGGCAACCTTTGAAGTTACTCTCTTCCAACAACCAGAACAGTGCTAGCTAGAAGAGTTTCTATTGGCAATTAAGACGAGCATGAGAAAGTTGTGGGAGCAATCTTTAACTCTTCAATTGGGGTGGACCCAATTGCAAAAAATGAGCGTAAAAAGAAGCTAAACTTGATTGAAATAATCAAAAGTTGTTAGGAAAGGCACTTTTGGTAACAACTTTGAGAATTTTTGTTTTTGTTAACGAAAATTTGCTCTCAGGAAAATGATTTTTGGTACAAAAGCTAATTCGTCGAATACACACGAACGTGTGTTTTCTGTTGGAAGATATTTTCTATATTTTTTAGGTTTTTAATGTTTGAATTATGATTTTAGTTTTTTAATTTTTTAAATTTATGATTTTGATTCTCTAGATTTTAATTGTAACATTTGGTCCCTAATCTTATAAATTGGTACTTTTTGATCCTCCTAATAGATTATTAATAAATAATTATGATTAATTAAATTATAAATTAATCAAAATCATTAATTATTAAAAAGTAATAAAAAATTATTAATCTTAATTCGATTCCACCAACAATAATACCAGGTTATGGTTAATAGTTTTTTATTAAATTTATAATTAATTTAATATTTTTAATAATCAAAATTATTAATTAATAATCTATCAAGGGACTAAAATTACAAATTTATAAAATTAAGGAGATCAAATGTTACAATTAAAATCATAAATTTGTAAAACTATGAGAACCAAAATTATAATTCAATCTTTTTAATTAAATATTTATTTTATAAAAAATAATAACCGTTCATATATGCATTCGTGTGTTTCGTGTTAGTTGCACTTCGTGCAAAATAGTATTGCTCTTTGCTCTCATTGAAATGATTACGGTTTCCATTTCAACAAACGGTGATAATTAATCAATTAGGATTAACAAACGCTACTTTGTTTTTCCTTTTTCTAAATAATATATATATATATATATATATTATTTACATTATTGGAGAAACAGCTAGCAGAAGACTAAGTCCAAATCCTGGTTTGAATGAAGATAAATAGAAGGAATTTGTACAAAAAATATTTTAAAAAAAATAGTTTGAATTCTATAATTTTACGCATTAGTTAAATTCAAATATTTTTTTCAATTCTCTTTAGTTATTTTCCATTCCACACAACCAAACCACTCCCACTAGAAAGTTCATATGCGCATACACACAAAATTGTTACTGTCAGGCAAAAAATAGTATGTTCTATGATTGTTTCCGTTAATATAATTCTTGTTTAATAAAACTTAAACTACTATTTTAGTAATTAGAATGTTGATATAAATATTGTGAATATACCTTCATAATAGTGGTATAAAAAAGATACTCTGTGCCTACATTTACAATTTTTTTTATAAAAAACAAGAGAATAAAGAAAAAAAATTATAATATTTAAATGAATAAAAAGCATTTAATTTGTTCTTTTTATTAATGAATTTTCTATTTGATCCTCTTTCATTGTTATCAGTAATAATATTATAAAATCTGTCCAACTAGTATCCCACACTTACACGTGTTAGCATTTTGTGTAACACTAACCCATTATTTTTTTTTCTTCGTCGGTTCATTCACTCTTTTATTGTCTCTCATTCACCTTTTTTTTCTTGCTTGTGCAGATCACAAACACATTGTTCTAGTTTATAGAAAATCAAATGAAAATTTATGCGTAGATATTATTAGAAAGAAAAAGAGAGAAACAAGCGAAAGAGACTGAAAGAGTGCCGTTAACATTTTTATTATAATAACTGATATTATAATAGTATAGGAAAATAAGATAAAAAATATGTGTGTTAATATAGAGTTTGTGATATTTTAAAGTGTTCATGTACAATTACCTGGATCGAAACAGATGAATGGGGACAAATCATGCCTAATTCAATGTATAGATCAGTAGATGCTGCTAGCCCATATGCGGCAATAAAATAACTCTTAGCCAAATATTGATCAAATTCTCCTAAGTTTCCAGTTGAAAAATGTTCAATGCAAGACAACAGAACTACATATATAGCTGATATAATGACAATATGACTGTGACATGTTTAGCTTTTGGGCTTAAGTTTTTGAACTAGACATTACATAAGTAAAAAGAAATTATGTTCTCTTTGTTGTGAAATGATAAGTAAGAATAATTGCCGGTTACCAATATATCAAAAATTTAAGTGCATTTGAGTAACCGTTGCAAATGGACGTTAGCAATGAAATGAGTTTTGCAAAAATATTTCCACCATTTCTTTTACAAAATAAATTTTGTAGATCATTGATTTAATTTCAAAATTTATGCGCACTCTGAATTGTATTTCTGACCCTGGAGTGCGTTTAATTTCCCACAAATATTAAAGAATAGCTGACTACAGAATTTTAAAAACAATTATGAAACACAAAAAAAAAGGAAATGTAAAACAAAAATCTTCAAATTTGTTTCTCAATAAATTAATAGATTTTTTTCATCATACGCATGTAAAAAGTAAAAAAATAAATAAATTAATTAACTATTTTATTTTCTCTCGGGCCCTTAAAATTCCGGATGGTCTTTGCATCTTTGAATTTTAAGCATGGTAGACCAAGTTATCAGCCCTCCAATAGACAGTAATTGAGTATCATTTAAGAATTTTAATAATTTGTTTTTTTGATAATTTGTTAATTAAAAATTAATTGTATGTATATCACTTATTCAAGTGAAACTAAGCTTGAACCTTTTAAGCAAAGTCTCAAGTTCTATCTTTGTTAATGAAAAAAAAAAACATAGTTAGAAGGAGATATTAATCATGCAAATAACATTTATATGATTGTGTCATAATCATATTTGGAAACCCTTATAATTAGGCAATAATAAATTGATTGATGATTTAATTAATATACACGCTTTTTCGTGTGTTGTCTAAATATGGTGCAAACAAAATTGTTATTAACATTGTTATCCGAATAGGATGTCATCACTCCTTTAGCACAACACCTTTTCATTTTTTTTTTTCACTTTCAAATCTTCAATAAACTAAGACAAACGAACCTTTTGTAATTGTTGTGTACACAAATGTCATTACTTTCATATTGAAAAGGGCAGGGTATATCAAGCAAATAATAACGTACATTTCATACTTCTTTTTTACTCTAATGGAATCCCAAGTTGGCCCCACTAATAGAGTGAATCGAATTATTCAATGAGACCAGAATGTTCTCTTAATAATAAGAAAAAGCTAAGAAAGAAACTGTAAGATTCGTGAACAGTCCTCAGTCTCATGATGCAAATATGGAATTGGAATACAATTTTCACCTTGCAACATCGTTTACTTTTGTAAGGTCAATAATTAGTTAATTACACGTAATTTTGTTTGAAGAAATAATTACACGTAATTTTCAAACCATATTTACATAACCTCTTAGAATGATTCATAACTTCTTCTTCTTCTTCTTCTTATTTTTTATTACAACTTTTTATTATTAATGTTCAATTTGAATAAACTTCTTAGTAAAACACTTAATCACCCAGATAAAATGAGTTAAATTTTTCCCACAAGTTGAAGTCAATCAATACACCTCAACTTAGAAATTCTCTCCTTCACTTTTTTTAAAAAAACAAATTTGATTTGCTTTCTCTCTCTTAATTTCATCTTATTTTATTTTTCTACGAGGATTTGCCAAAAAGTTTTTCTAAATTGAGCTAAATTACTGCAAATTTAATTTGGCAAATGTAACTATTAGTATTAGATTTGCCGTACCTGATGGCCCTTTTCCTATCTCTTCTGCTAGAAAAAAAAAATTGAATTTCTCTCACTAGGAATGATGCTGCCCCTTGTTTTTCCGCTCTTTGCAGTAAATTTATTAGCAAAAAATAGAGGTTTGTTGGGGACCACAGAGGAATGGAGCAAACCAAATAGGACCAGCACCATGTGGACAAATAAACACGGACGATACGGCAGACACATCATATGAAACCATGGATTAGGATGTTGTACATTACACAGAAAGAAATGAACAATGAGACCCACTTGAACTGTGTCCCCACTTGAAATGAACCTCCCAACTGCTTATTTCTATCTATCCTAGGTGACATGACACTAGTAAAACGCTAAGGATCAAAGTCCATAGGTTTAATTTAGTTGCTCAAGCAGGATATGGAATTCATTTCTTCGATTTCTATGGATAAAAAAAAAATTGTTAACCTTCCAAAGTTACTCATCAAGGACTGAAACTTTGGATTTTGAAATACTAGCCCATCTAATAATTTTGGGGTGTAAATTTTGGGAGGGGAGGGAACCATCTTACCCTACAAAACTAGTGTCTATTCTAATGAATGACATTTGATTTTAAGAAGCCGAAGTTAAGATCTCTCACTCAACCATCAATTACAACAACAAAGAATGATACAATTAATCAACTGAAGATCTAAAACACCCTAATCTCTGACTTTGGTAGGTTTGAACTTACCTATGACTTCACAAAACTTTTACCCAAACACCTTAATCTCTCCATTGCAGCACGGATTTGCTCTGAAATTGCGGTGTAGAGACATCTTTGTGCTGCTTCATCCAAACCATCAGGAGTGCTGGGCCATCCAATAGTAGGGAATGACTCATTACGAGACTGGGAAATAGCATTTTGCCTCATTACTGGAAGGTCAAATTCAATTGGATCACCAACAACTATGTGAATTTTCTTATTCCATAATGGTATAGGAGGTCGTCTACCAAACATGTAATTCTCTGGCATCACCTAGAAATATAAGCAGAACCTAGCTTTAATAACAGGAATAAGCTTACAACTTAAAACATCACTGTGCAATCATTAAGCTAGCAAGAATTTTATAGACCAAAAACATGTACAAAGAAAACCGTGAGGAAGCTTGCCTTAGGCATCTATAGCATTTATATTGGGATAAAAGACACAACAATGATAGAAAAACCAATCTCTTACAAAGTGTATAGTAAAGAAGTTAGGTTAGTGGCACTTCTTTTTTCACGCTTGAACTACAAGAACTACAGAAAACAGTATGTCAGAAATCTTCAAAATCACTAAAATTTCCAAATATGTATCACTATTAACAGTAAGACAATTGCAGATCCAGTCTTCCCTAATGCAGAGAAACTATTTAGTGTGTCTGATGGCTAATATAATATGAAAATAAGAGAATTTATCAAATAATGAAGGACTACAGAAATCTTCATTTATATCCTTAGGGAATTCTCATGACTTTAAGCACAGCTATCAATCTCAAATAGTGGAGTCAGGTGTGTAGTGGCTGGCCCCCAAAATGCTACAGTACATATTGTTCATGTATGGCTCCAGAAGGCTGAGCTAGCATAGACAAGGGGCGGGAATGAATCCATACCAGCCTAGCCTGAGAGACCTTAAGGTGAATATGCCTTCCTTGCCCAGCCTCTTTGGTTTTATACAAATTGTGCATTTATGGCATATTGATTATTGAATGGAGAGAATAGTGAGCTGATTTAAGACTAAGGTGATGGGAATCATTATGTGACTTCCCAAATTTTGCCTATTCCTTTATTCGTTGTTGAGTGGGCCTCAAGGTGACACAGGTTCTAGCAGTATAAGGGAATAGCTTCTCAGCACTTGGGCGAACAATACTTGGAAAGCTCAATGAAACCCAGGTCCAACATACAAAGGGGCATAGAAGCTTGATGTTTTAGTACTTGAGCAAGCTATAATTGGACAGCTCACAACAACAAAAGGCAAGCCAATGATATATCTTACAGTCTCAAACATTTAAGATTTGTCACTCTACTATTATTCAGATGCCAGAAAACACTGGAAAGTTGCTGAAAACAGAAACAATGTGGCCACAACCAGAGAGAAAATCTGTCCGAACCTGAAAGAGAAGGTTACAATCACACAACAGGGTTGCAGTTGCCAGAAAACTGCCGAAGAGAAGGTTTTTAGGGATGGGGTGCTTGCTTCAGAGTTTAGAGAGGGCAATGGTGGGTGGGAAACAGAAGCCACAATGGAGGGAAAGTAGGGAAAATTAGGATTTTCCGGTGGTCTGAAAATAGAGTAGAATCTCATTTTTACCCCAAAAATGACATTGAAACAGGGACAAAATGGGGGTTTTCACCAACCCATTGACATTCTGCTGCTGTAGCATGCGAAATCTGTGATTTTGGCTGCAATTTCAGCTGTGATCTCAAAACACTCCAAAGGCAGTTCTGTAGCAGCCAAGGACCACTCTATGCTGCTATAGCACTGCAGTAACACTATTGCATGTGATCAATAAGACAATAACTGCATTTTAAGTAGCAATATTTTGTTCTCTTGCTAATGATAATAACAAGAATGTCTATAACCGAGTAGGATTATAATTTATATTTAAACAAACATTGTTATGACATTTAAAAAATAGTATACTGAAAGCCTTGAGAAGGAAGCAAGCCTTAGAAGACAAAATCTTGCCAGAGAAAACAAAAAATGTGTAAATTTATAATGAGAGTGACAGGTCATGCTTTCGATACTTATTGATTAAATATTCATTTAGTCCGTGAAACATTGATAAATGCTTGCCACTATCTTCATAGTTCCAATTAAATGATTATTTTGAAACATAATTTTGCTAGTAATATCAAAAGTGTTTTCCTTGCTAGACAATATTGCTGATCTACAAGATATAAATGCTCCAATCCCAAATATGGCTAACAACTGAAGACAACTTATCATAGAGGCCAACAGACAAGATCAATGGAAAATGCTACAAATAACAAGACAAGACTAATTGGCAGCGGAGAGATGAGAGAGAGAGTTAGAGAGAGAGCTAGAGAGAGAAACACAGGGGTGGGTAGAGAGAGAGATCCTTTCTATCATAGGTATGGCGGAGTTAGGTATAGACAGCACCTTGCGACTCCGGCAGCGGCGCGCGGCGGAACTAAACGCTACCTCAACTGGAGAGAGCATCCGGACGTCTCTTCCTTTTACTTTACACGGTTCCTGGAGGATATAGGGGAGAAGGAGTTGTGGCACATTTTCAAAAAATGGGGGGACGTTCGAGAAGTTTTCATAGCAAAAAACAGGAACAGAGGTGGTAGAAGGTATGGCTTCGTAAGGTTCAAAGGTGTAAAGAACATTTTGAACCTTGAGAGAGCTCTGGATAACCTTATTATCAGAGGCTTAAAGCTACATGCTAATATTCCAAAGCATGAAAGAGAGAGCCGCGTTGCTGCGTTGAAAGGCAAAGCAGTAGCACAGGACTATGACCAGCAAGGCGATACTGTAGAGAGGGTTGAACCTGATCCCAGATTCCATCAGCTAAGCGGGAGACATCCTCTTCATAGGCCAACATATGCCCAGGCAGTAGCTAAACCCAGCCACTATCCTAAAAATCGGTGGTATCCCAAATTCGCAGCAGACATCTCGAAGTCAACAGCGTCCACGATTCATTTACAGGTCCAGTTGGAAAGCAAAAAATGGTTGCAGGACGCATGGGTAGGTAGGTTGAGTAAGCTTCAAATGTTTGACAGGCTGGAAGAGGAAATGGGATGGGAAGGAGAAGACGACATCAAGCCAAGATATTTAGGAGAAGACATGGTGTTGTTAATGGGCCTAAGCGATTCTAAAGCTATGGCGTTCTGTTGAGGGGAGGAGGTACACGGCTTGTCTGTCTATCATTCTCTCCAAAAATGGCATCCATCCTTGAAGCCTGCTTATCGCCTTGTTTGGGTTCTGTGCTGGGGAGTCCCTCTTCACGCATGGGACTCTGCAAACTTGGCCAAAATAGTGGGTACCATTGGAGACCTGGTTGACATCGATGACGACACCGAAGACTTGCAACGCCTAGACAGAGCCCGTGTGCTTCTAAAGACCCCTTGGACACCTATCATCAAACACAACATCGTCGCCACCATTAACGGCGTCGACTATCCTATCTACGTCACGGAAGAGGTAAATGCGAGCGCCGTCACATGCGGATGCCACAAACGGTGTTTGGTGGACTCCACTGATGAAATTACATCAGTGGATAGCCTGGAGTTCGGAAGCGGTGCCTCGGAAGATCACTGGTGCAGTACGCAGGCCATGACGGAGGCGGCACCGGAAAACACACCACAATTTCGAATTGAGCCCATGGTCAAAGATCGGTCATTGCATGATGGGTCTGGGTGTTGTCCTGCGGACCGTACTCCACACCATGTCAGCGAGAGCAGCAGTAGCAACCCTATCGAGGTAGCCCCTGACACCTTTGGTGATAAGCCCATATCTCCTACAGCTACTCCTGGAGGGGCTGGTGTAGGGGTCCAGGTCGGATCAGGTCAGAAACACACCTGGTGAAGGGGGGGCTGACAACTCTACTCCTTCTGTCTCCCAGCAGAAAGTCACTAAGGTAGGAAATGATGGGGACGTGAGGGACCCACTTGAAGCAGGTAGCAGAGGAGAAAGAGAAAGTGACGAAGTACGCTTGGGAGAGATAATGGAGCCAGACCAGGGACCCACCTCTTATATTGAGAACACAGATGTGGAATACAATAAAAACCTGATGGGCCTCAACAACTCTGGGCCCAAATGGCAGGTCTATTCCAGGAGTAGGGGAGGGAAACAAAAAGCCCAATTTAACAATGAAAATACAATTAACTCTGCAGGAAGCAATGACCGTGAACCACAATTGGGCTCCTGCGGAAATATGGAGCAAACCCCATTTGCTAAAAGGGGGACAGACGAAATAACATTATTAACTAGACACAAATCACCCCTAAAGCTAGGGGGGGACAGCGGAGCAAAAGGAATTGAAAGAGATGTGGGTTTAAAACAAATTGCCAACTCAGAGACAGAGACAATATCAAGTTTTTCATCACCTACGCAAGATGAATTCTGGGATATGGCTCAAAAATTCGGAGTAACCAGCCACCCCAAAGAGGATATCATAAACAGATTCCTGGCTATGGAGTCAGCTGGAAAGGGGGAGATCATGAGGAGGGGGGCAGAGGAGGAGGTTAAATGAAGATCTTATCCTACAATGTCAGGGGTCTGGGGAGGGGGGTAAAATGGAATTCAATAAGAAAATTGGTGGGTAAAGAACAGGTTGATCTGCTTTGCATACAAGAAACCAAGAAAGAATCAATTACTAAGATAATTTGTCAGGCTCTGTGGGGAGATTCAAATGTTGAGTGGGAATTCCAGCCTGCTGTCAACAAAGCTGGCGGTTTGTTGTGTATTTGGAGCAATGACACCTTTAAGGTCGAAAAAAGGCTGCAAGGCAATGGCTTTATTTATTTGGAAGGGATATGTTTGTCTGAAAATAAGAGTGTCACTATAATTGACGTGTATTCACCTTGTGATGTATCTTTGAAAAAAGTTTTGTGGGATGACATCAAACTGATTAGGAGATCTTTCGCTGTGGATCTATGGTGCATCATTGGAGACTTTAATCAGATTAGAAGACCATCTGAAAGACTGGGATTGAGTCAAAACCCACAATATGGAGGCAGCTTAAAGGATTTCAATGACTGGCTTGACGCTTTAGAAGTGGTGGAGGCCCCTACAATAGGGCGAAAGTTCACCTGGTATAGACCAAATGGGTCAACTAAAAGTAGATTAGATAGGGCATTCATCTCTGCGGGCTGGCTGTCTTTATGGCAGGGGTGTTTTCAATCAGCCTTGGAACGCAATTATTCTGACCACTTCCCTATTCTCTTAAAATCCTCACATGCTGATTGGGGTCCTAAACCATTCCGGTTCCTTGATTACTGGTTGCAAGATAAATCGCTGTCAAAAGTCATTGCTGAGGTGTGGAATTCTTTTCGGAGACCTGGGTGGGGAGGCTTCATTTTAAAAGAGAAATTTAAATTGCTCAAACAGAAGCTGAAGATATGGAACAAAGTGCATTATGGACATATTCAACAGAAAATAAGCTCCTTAGAAAAGGAATTGAACAACCTGGAAATGCAAACTGAAAATAGGCAACTATCTGAAGATGAAACAAAAAGGAGGAAACAGCTTCAAGAGGATCTTTGGGTTGCTGCAAATGCAAATGCCTCCTTGCTGAGGCAAAAAGCAAGGTCGAGATGGATTAAGGAGGGTGATTGTAATTCACGCTTTTTCCACTTGTCTGTTAACCGGAAACGCCGGAAAAACCTGTTACAAGGAGTCCTAATTGATGGATGTTGGATACATGAACCAGGAAGGGTTAAGGAGGAGATCAGAAAATTTTTTAAGACCATCTTCCAGGAATCAGATTCAGCCAGACCCAAATTAGACGGGGTCCAGTTCAAAAGGTTGGATCAGCAACAGAACTGGTTTTTAACAGCCCCTTTTGAGGCTTTAGAAATAAAAGAAGCTGTGTGGAGCTGCGGTAGTGACAAAAGTCCTGGTCCGGACGGCTTCAATTTTAACTTTATTAAAGCCTTTTGGGATATTTTGAAGCCAGATTTATTCCGATTTTTGGATGAATTTCATGCAAATGGGAAGTTCCCGAAAGGGACAAATGCATCGTTCCTTGCTTTGATCCCTAAGACATCAGATCCTCAAACTCTACATGATTACAGACCTATCTCTCTTATAGGCTGTATTTATAAGATCGTCGCCAAGGTGCTTGTTAATAGGCTAAAAAGGGTGCTGCCTTCAATTATTGATGGAAAGGCAGTCTGGTTTTATTGAGGGGAGACAGCTCCTTCACAGTGTTATTGCTGCAAATGAGGCAGTCGACGAGGCAAAGAGAAGAAATAAGGGCTGCCTGATTTTCAAGGCTGATTTCCAAAAAGCATACGATTCTGTTAATTGGGAGTTCATTTTGTATATGCTGCAGAGGATGGGCTTCACCTCTAAATGGATAGCATGGATCAATGGCTGTTTATCATCAGCATCCATCTCCATATTGGTGAACGGAAGCCCAACATCAGAATTTCAGCCCCAAAGGGGCCTTAGGCAAGGAGATCCATTGGCTCCTTTCCTGTTTAATATCGCAGCTGAAGGTCTTACGGGGATGTTAAGAGAAGCTCAAGCAAAAAACCTGTTTGAAGGTTTTAAGGTGGGTTCCAAAGATACTGAGGTTAGTATCCTGCAATATGCAGATGACACAATTTTCTTTGGGAAACCAACTATGGCAAACGTAAAAGCTTTAAAGAACTTGATGATAAGCTTTGAGATGGTCTCGGGACTAAAGCTAAACTATAATAAATGTAGCCTTGCTGTGTTTGGGAAGGATGATCAATGGGTTTCGGCTGCTGCCAACTTTCTGAATTGTGGGGTGATGTCTGTACCTTTTCTCTACCTAGGCATTCCTTTAGGGGCAAATCCAAGACAGGGTTCTACATGGGTTCCTATTATCAGCAAGTGCGAGAGGAAGTTAGCTATGTGGAAACATAAATTCCTATCTTTTGGAGGAAGGCTAACCCTCCTTAAAGCCGTTCTTAATTCTATTCCTATTTTTTTCTTCTCTTTTTTCAGGGTACCGGCTCAAGTCATTTCTAAACTGGAAAGGCTGCAGCGAAGGTTTTTGTGGGGCGGTCAATTGGATCAAAAGAAATTCCATGGGTCAAATGGGAATCACTGTGCTACCCAAAGGAGAAAGGAGGGCTAGGCATCAAGAATCTAAGAGCTTTTAACCAGGCCCTATTGGGAAAATGGGGCTGGAATTTATTCCACCAACCTGAAGCACTATGGGCGCAAATCCTAGAATCAAAATATGGAGGTTGGAGGAACCTACAGATTTCTGTTAGGTCATCATCATCCTCTATATGGTGGAGAGACTTAGTTCTGAACTTTGGATCAGTACATTTTGATGGGTGGTTTTTTGGTGGTCTTACCTGGAACATTGGGAGCGGAAGCAGGGTTCTTTTTTGGGAAGATCCGTGGATGGAAGGCAGGAATTCTTTGAAAGACACATACCCTAGACTTTATCATTTATCCAAACAACAACAAATCTATATCCAGCATATGGGAAACCAAAGCCAAGAAGGGTGGGTCTGGAACTTACAATGGAGAAGACCTTTTAGGGAGACCGAGGTTCAGCTGATAATATCACTCCTTGAAGATATTCACGGGCTATCAATTAACCAACAGAAAAAAGACTCATGGTTTTGGTCGGGTGACTCCAAAGGAATTTATTCGGTGAGAAGTGTTTATTCCATGCTCTCGAGGGCGGACAATTACTCCGCTCAGGATGATGTTTTTAAGATTCTTTGGAAGCTGAAAATCCCACTGAAAGTCGCATGTTTTGTATGGAGGCTCTTGGCGGATAGGCTACCTACGAGAACTAACCTGAGGAAGAGAAACATAGACATTCCTGACTCCCAATGCCTGTTCTGTAATCACTCTGAGGAAGATGCTTCACACCTGTTTTTCACTTGTCCCTGCATTCTACCATTGTGGTGGGAGGCATGGTCTTGGGCCAGCATCATAGGAGTATATTCGTGCAACCCAAAGGAACATTTTCGACAATCATCTTTTAGTCACCTTCGAGGAAAAGCCTTATCTAGGTGGTTAACTTGGTGGTCAGCTTTAACATGGTGTTCTTGGAATCATAGAAACCAGATTCTTTACCACAATGTCCCCTTTAATGGCCACAAACTTATGGAAGATGCCACTTTTTTCTGTTGGTCCTGGTTGCGTATCTTAGAGGATGGATTTGATACACCTTTTCATTACTGGTCAAGCAACTTAAGAGAGTTTTTTGTATTTAGGGGGGTGGGTTAATCCAGTTGTACTTGTTTTTTGTTGCTGTCCCGCGAATCTGTCAGAACTTCCTTGGCTTTGGCCTAAATCCACTTAAGTTCTGTGTTGATTCGGCGGTTTTGTATTTCTGTCAGTACTTCTCGTACTGGCTTTTTATATATATATATTCTTATCTTTGCTGATCAAAAAAAAAAAATGGAAAATGCTACAACTGTGTTAGAAGACTATACGTCAGAATATAAAGTTTATAGGGAAAGCAGAGAAGTGCTGACTTACCTCATGAAAACCATGATGGACAATTGGCAATACAATTGGAGTTATAGGTGCTCGAACAATTAGACTAGCAGTTCCCCATTTCAATCGCCTTATAGGTGCATCTTCTTGATACACTTTTCCTTCTGGAAATGTATGCAGCTGCCATAACAAATTAAAAAATGATATATCAGTTCTACTTTACTAGTAATAAAGAATTTCCCTTTTGGGTAGTAAAACCCAGTATCCCAGCATCTATCTAATTAAAGAACCATTTTTAAAGAACTTCTGACACTAGATCTCTTATGACTGTGGTATATCAATTTACTATATTGACCTTCATAAAAATTGCACAAAGGCTCTATTGATCATTGGTCTTTTGAGTTTCTTTTTTGCACAAATAGGAAAGAACACTTATGTTTAATTGGGTTTAAAGGAAAATGTTTTATAATAAATGTTTTCAATTTCATTCCCTAAATCAGAGGCATGGGCATCTTTATACTTTTGCGATTTTCTTTTCATAAAGAAACAGACATTCTGAACTCTGCTTACCCAGTGATGCAAGGGAAAGATCATCTTTAACAATTAAATAAAAAGAAAAACAAGCACCCCACACTCGTCATAGGAAGATGAATCACAAGTGACAACCGTGATCCACCATGCAACTGTTTCATAGGAAGATGGTAGGAACCCAACAACGAAGAGTATAAACAGACAGATACTCTGTTGTATTTTATGTCAGCTTCAAAGCATAAAAGGGTAAAAGAAGAAAATAGAACAGAAAAGTACAAGATAGCCACTTGCTAACACTTCCCCAGAGTAAAGCTCCTATAGATACACCTCTTCCCTTGGCATATAACTGAAAAAGAGAAGAATCATTTATGCCCTTTCTCCCCTAACTAACCTCCCTATATAATCGTTCTCATTATGCTATGCCCTATGCCCATGTGGATGGATGCTACTCAGTAACTAACTTCCTCTAGCAGTCTCAAGTCACGACTACTTTCTTTGGCATTCTGTGTATCCAAACATTTGGCTCATAAGACAATTGGTCTACCACCTATCATTTAGGATCATGTTTCATATTGAGTTACTTTACAGTTGACACGACTTTGAAAGTTCATAACCCATTTAACATCAACATCCAAGAAAAAACGAGAACTAATACATTCTTTTTTATTTTTTTTATTTTTACTGACAAATGTTAATTGTTAGTTTTTTGTTAGAGGGAGGGATTCGAATCTGCAACCTCTCCCTCCCCCCTTCTCCCTTCAACCACCAAACCAACCTTATAACTCCAAACAAATAAATTCTAACTACACTAGAAGTAGAAGGTAATAACAATCAATACTTTCAAAATATCATCATAAAAGAGTTAAGCTTGTATGAGGGGAAAAAGTATTAAACGTTACATAGAGATACCCATTCTCCATCGTTTAAGCGCTCAAGAGCTTCATTCATGTGCTCTTGATAAATTCCACCCCCTCTCGTAATAGGTATGCATTTCCCTGTGCAAGTTAGCGTTTTAGAAACAACAAAACAACTAGAAAATCTTTTCAGCATATTTTGATGCGTAAATTAACAAACTTCAACCCAATCATGTTTGTTATCATAAAAAAAAACACACAATACATAAATTGGCAACTGAAATGAAATGAGACTTACCAACCCGAAAAATATAGGAATAGAGGACATTCCTGAAGCATATATCTTGGGCAGCGAGAACCCAGCGAGCTAAGTTTGTGTCGAAGATGGGAAAACCCTCGAAACCCCACATAACCGGATCATCCAAAGTGGACATGTGATTGCTGACGGTAACGAGGGGGACGCGGTGGGGTCTGGAGCGGACGAGGCGGAGGAGAGTGTCGCCGTTGTGAACAGCGGTGGTGTTGAGGAGAGACGACACCGTTTTCGCGAATCCTCCCACCGCCGCAATCACGAGTTTTCTGGGAATGCCGCGGAGGTGCTCCGCCCTCGCCGCCCACTCCATCGTCCGTGACATTTTCAGATTTTGCGTTGCGTTGGTTAATAAAAATTGGGCCAACGACTCTTACTTATTGCTCTTCATAAAGGAAAGCAGTCACAGAAATATTTGTCAAGATTATGACAGATTAACAACCCTGCATACCATTCATATCAATCTTTATGTTTAAACTTGTTCTAGTTAGGAAGTAGGAACCATGAAGATGAAATGCATCTCACTTTTATTTTAAATCAAACTTTTTTATGTAAGCCATTCTTTTGAAGGCTAAATATTTTAGTGGTTTTTTTTTCACTTTCTTATATTAATTAAATTTTATTTCAATTCTTTATATTTTTTAAAGTTTTATTTTAAACAGTCAAAAGAAAATGATAGCAATAACCAAAGAAGTTACTTTGCCCTGGTGACCAATGGTCATATGGTATATTAGTGTTTATGGAGTTTAGATGTATGCAGGGAATTTGGATGTCTTGTATTTCTTTTGTCTTAGTATCTTGACAGTTGACACATCTTGTGTTCAATTTAAGCTTTTTTATCATTTTCACTTATAAAAACAAAAACATTTTTCTCTCTCTTTTGTTTTTATCACAATCAATGACGCACCTCATTTTATACTCACCTCAGTTTATACATTTGTGTGCAGTAAAGTTATGAAATATTTCTGTAACTTTCATAGATTAGGCGTGTTGGAAGGAAAAGGAACATTTGGGAAGTTGGAGTTGATTACTGTTGAAAATCGACAATCACACACAAATCGATAAACAGAAAAGAGAATAGGGAAGAGAAATATGACACAGTGTTTTACCCTGGTTCACCCAATATAGGCTACGTCCAGCTTGTCTGTACTATAATCTCCTCACCGCCGCTCATTACAAGTCACTCGGTTTACAAAGGGAATATAAATAGGATTAAAAAGAAACCCTAACAGTAGCTATTACAAAGAATCAGAGGCCCACAACAGTACCTAGCCTCTACGGGCCTGGGGGCGCTGCCCCCCGGACCCCCGCCGGGGCGGCTTCCCCGGACCCCGCCCGCTCACCTGGGAGCGGGATCCCAGTTGGCTTTCTGCTGACCCCGCCAACAAGAAGGGTTGTCTTCTGACTGCGAAAGATGAGCCATATCCAACAATTACCATATGAGCATTGGTCACAAGGGCTAAGTAAGAATATGTAAAACATTGTTGGGAAGCACGGACACGTCAAAACAAAGTCTGTATCGAGTCAGACATGATTCGATACATTGATATGCTCTGACCCCGTGTTCGACACGTGGTCAACAACTTCGACATGTTGACCGGTTTTGACACGCAACTTTGACTATATCGGACACTGTCAAAGGGGAACACTGTTGTGAAAAGGTTTAAAATTTTGAGTGATTTATATTTGTGGATTTCTTATGCATAGCCTCACCTCACACGATCTTGCTTCTGTTTCCGCTACTAAGTAGTCACGCCATTCACTTCTACACTCCGAGCCCAAGCCGTTGTCACCCTGTCACGTCGTCAACTTCTCCGCCATGGACCCGCTGTTCGTGTTCACATCTCACCAATCAACTGTCACATAGTAGGTAAGTGCTCCTCTTGCACCTTCTCTAATATGCTTGCAGCCTTGCACCTTCTCTCTCTCAATTTTCTGCACCTAAACGGACACCCAACAATCCAGCATGAAAGCCCCAACCTTGTTTTGCTTTTCACTCTCTCAATCTCACCAGTCATAGTTCTAATTGTTTTAGGTTTTTTTCTTTTTAGTTTTATTTTTAAAAAAAGCATTAAACAATGGCTCATAGAGTCATACTATTGTTGTTGGTAGCACTATCTTTATACTCATAGTCATACACTGTTATTTTAATTTCCTAATCTCTAATTCTTTTTACTCATACTGTTGTTGGTTATTTTTAGTTTTTTCTTTGTACTCATACACTATTATTTTAATTTCCTAATCTTTTTGGTTGTTTTTAGTTTTTTCTTTATACTCTTTATACTCATACACTATTATTTTAATTTCCTAATCTTTATAGTCATACTGTTGTTGGTTGTTTTTAGTTTTTTCTTTATACTCATACACTATTATTAGTTTGGGGGCCTAATTTTAATTAATTCAGGATTTACAAATTCATTGGTCTTTTTAACGCATTATTCATCAAAATAAAATGTTCTAGGATTTTTATTTTAATTTCCTTATTAATGTTGTTGTTGGTTGCAGCCTTGCAGGTGTGATTTGGAGGACCCCGCATTTTTTAAAATCTGTATTAATAGTGAATATTCTGTTTTGAAAATTGATATGTAACCTCTTTGAATTTTTTTGATTATATTGATGGGTATTATTAGTTTAGTTTAATTTTTTTTGTTAAATTATTAAATATTAAAGTAAATATACACTATATAAATTAAAAATATTATTTAATATTAAAACGTATCCCAACGTATCGAAATCCATAATTTTTTAAGATTGACGTGTCATGTACTCTTATACATGCTATAAGATAATATATATACTCTTTTAAAAATATAATTAGTTTTTTACTCAATTTTAATGTAATTTTATTTAAAATGAAATATTTTTAAAATAATTAATTTATTTACTTACACATTTTTTAAATATTATTAAATACAAATAATACTAAGTACAAATATTAAAAAATTATTTTAATCAAACTCAATGCACATTTATAAAATCTAGTTTATAATTAAAAATGACTGTATAGAATTTCAAATTACATAAAAATATTGTTGAATCTTTAGTATTCAATTGTATTAAATACTTAGAAAAAAAATTATTGTTCACAATGATTTTGAGTATGATCATATCCTATGAATGATATTTGTAATTTTTACAATAAATAAATAAATAATTTTAATTTATAATATTATTGAGTCTTTTACATACAGTTTTGTGACATACACTCCTCTGAATGATATTTATTATTTGTGTCATAAAATTAAAACTAATTTAAATTATGATATTCCTAATAAAGAAATTTAAAACTATTTTGTAATAAAACTATATTTAATAAACTAATTCTAAACATATGTAATAATAATAATAATAATAATAATAATAGAGATTTTTGTTAATAGAATAATAAAGATCTTTTGTCTTATATAAGTATAAATATAAAAGAGGAAAAAAGATAAAAAAAATATTGAATATGATATCTATATTTTTGGTGTTGACCAGTGTCCTTGGCTTACTTTCCAAGATTCTTTGACATGGATTCTTTCGATCTTTCAATATGCGCTACTTCACTGTTAGTTTAGCCAAAATCTGACATACGTGGAAGAAGATGACTTCTAAGATGAATCTTTAGGTGTGACGGATGAAACAAACACAAAATTTGAATCTGCATTTTTTCTTTCTTAATTTAGTCATGTATAGAGATGACCAACTTAGATTTATATGAAGTATATTTTTCAAGAGTTTTATGAAATCAAAGTTTTATCTTCTTCTAAAAGGATGGAGTACATTATTTTGGTGAAATTAAAGGATGCAGTACGCTCTGGTGTATTCTATTTGATTTAATCTTGTTTAATAAATTGGTTTGTATTTTAAGATAGGAGTACCATTTATTGGTTTTGGAATCGTGAAGAGATCACACAATGTTTTTACAAGCAAACTAATGAAATAAATAAAATCAAGACCTTACCTTTGTTAGTTATATAACAAAGCTAATCGTTAGACGTCAATTCTAACCTTGATTCTCATATATGATATCCCTCTGTACGTTATTCTTCTCATCATTCTCCATGAACTCTCCAATATAGTTTCCTAAATGAGTATCCATCTATGGAGAATCGGACTCATAAACCCCCGATAAGTCGTGAATTTGAATCCAAAAAGGAACATTATTAAGAGGTGTTTGATCAAGAACATCACTCTATTGCACTTTCCCAATAATTAACATTGTTGCCAAACAACCAGGGAGCACTTAAGAAAATCCTCTCCATATCTAGTTTATGATAAAACTGGAATACAAACGTTCCCTACTTCACTTTCGTTATCCTCACTTCCTTCATCGGCCTCCAAATGCTAGCCATTAGATAATTTGTGTTTACAATGTCAGTGTAAGCTATATCAACTAATTGGAAATTATTTTAAATATGAGTTTTAAAGTATTTATTATAAAAATTTTCAATTATATGACAATTAATGTATTTTAATTAAGTTCAAAATATAATTGGTAAATAAATAGGGAGTGCTTTGCATGTGCTTAAGTGATGTATAAAAGTGTCATGATTACAAGTCAATGGAGTCTAGGTAGTCTAGCATAGTAGCATCTAATTTAATACTACAGCATATGAATATAGCTAAGTAAAATTGTGGCTGCATAGATTTCGGACCATTACAACATAATTACGGGTTCAAATATGTCTGATCTGAGATGTCATAGTGATTGTGGTCACTCTTTTACTTCCTATTTCCTTTTCCTTTTCTTCTAGTAGTTGAAGTAACTAACTATTGACAAAGAAAACAACACAAATGACAAAATAACTCAGCCACTGAGCCACATCTTGCAGTTTGCGATCAGAGAGGTATTATGGGAGAGGAAGAGAGTGTAGAGACAAAAGGTGTAGAAATTCCCACAAACGTAGACAAAGAAAATTTACCAAGAATGTCAAGAATCCCACCCACTGGAGCTTCAATTTTACAAATATTTGAGTAACTTGGCCTATCTCATTTATCTGCATGTGGATGTGACTGTTTTGCTGGTTTTTAAGTTCAAACAAAGTATGAGTATGTTGCAACTATTAATAAATAATGAATTTCAGAGTAATTTAAATGTACCATCTCTTTGGACACTATTTTTGGTAACTGTTGCTACTCCAAGCACATAATGAATATAATTTTGGCAGTGATCATCTAGTTTGGATCAGAAATTCAATAAGAATGGTTGTTCTAGTGACTATAATATTTTCAAAGCTCTTAAGCTAATATAGATATTTACAGGCCTTGTTATCTGACCAACCCATTTTTTCCAGGAGCAACCCGGACAACCAAAGGACTAGTGACTTGTGATATTCTATTCCTCCATGACAAGAACCCAAATGCATATCCCTTTGAGGGAGCAGTTACTTTGAAATTCACAGTGAAATTGATTTTCTGGCCAATTCTCGTGAAGATTAACTGGTTAGGTATAACGCTGACTCTAACACCAGGCGGAGAAGACACTACAGCTTTATAAACACTTCTTGCTTTGCCAACATTGGTCACAATCCTAGTGACTGAAAAGTTGTCTTTAAGATTGGGAACTGCAATAGATGGGTAGTTGAGGTCAGATGCTGTGCTGAATGCCCTATCACATGTGCTGTTGTCTCTTGTAACTTGATGGAGTGACCTCTGATCATAGCCAAGTGAACACAGGAATGCAACAAAATCTGCTGGCTTTGAGTCATAGATGAGACCAGGATCAAGAACTCTTGCAGGGTTCACAAACCCCGATCCAAAATCAAATGCATTAGCCCTTCTTTGCTCTGGATCTGCAGTGATGGGTCTGCGGCGCTTATCCAGAATTGTAGCTGCATAATAGAGTTTATGATTAGTCTCTTGAGTGGAACTAGCAATGCCACTGCACTGAAAGATATACAATATATATCATGAGAAATGTTAACAATGCACTCTTTAACAAATTATTTTTCAACACACTCTTTGTTATTGGATGAAATTCATGTTTAATGTCTCTCATTCAGTACAAATCCTTAATGAAGAGTATGTTGGAAAGTGTGCAGGTGGTATTTTCTACGTATCATTTTATTTCCTTTTGGTGATATAGTAGAAATTCTTTATAATGTCCAGTTTCTAGATTTATAAGCATTGACAAATGGAATTTAATCTACTATGGATTCTGTTCCAATTTGTCTGATTAAGAAGAGTCTGTAACATAGTTTAGTTTATATATATAGGCCTCTGGAAAATGATATTTAGATCAGTGTGTATTACCAGTGGTCATGATGGCAGATTTGATAGCAGATGGAGACCATGAAGGATGGACAGCTTTGACCAAGGTTGCAATTCCTGTTACATGAGGACAAGCCATAGAAGTTCCTGAGAGAATGTTGAACATATTTCCAGCTGCTGGAGACCATGCTGCAAGGATATTTAGTCCTGGAGCTGTGACATCGGGCTGTGGATCAACACAGCACAGTCAGAAGTCCAGGAATGAAGTAAAATAATA
The DNA here is from genome assembly GCA_007407185.1 of Glycine tomentella. Classification (NCBI taxonomy): domain Eukaryota; kingdom Viridiplantae; phylum Streptophyta; class Magnoliopsida; order Fabales; family Fabaceae; genus Glycine; species Glycine tomentella. The sequence continues at coordinate 2,280,065 of PYAF01005594.1, forward strand.
ATAATAATAATGAATAGGTTTGAATACCTTTTTGTCTCTCAAATTTGGGCTTAGTTTTCTCTTGGTTCACCAAATTTAAAAGTGATTATTTTCATTTCCAAATTTAGAAATAACTCACTTTTGGTCCTCAAGGGACATAAAAGATCACAAAAAATAACCTTAAAACATGACTAGTAGGTTATTTTCAAATTACAGGACGACAATAATCACTTCTAAATTTTGGGAACTAAAAGGAAACTAAACTCAAATTTGAGGGACAATTTTTTTTTTAAAGCTGATGAATATTGGTTTTCAAATCTAGAATATAGATAGAAATTCAGTTGCATACTAATTAGAATGTCACCTTCAGAATTTCTGGGTTTAAAGCATTGGGGCCTTTAGAAGAAAATGCAGCTACACGTGGTGCAGGATGAGCTCCAAGAACTGTCTTTGCTCCAAATATTCTTGATACAGGCTTACTGTTCAGCACATAACAGGATGCATGGTTAGACTTTGGAGACAGTAGAAGAGTACTTCACAGAAATCTCATTTTCTTTCATTAACAAAAAGAAAACAAACCGTGTAGTTCTGAGATAAGATAGAATCTTTTCTCCTATTTTCTTTCCAACAATAGCTGAAGGGATCACAAATGGTATGGCAACATCTTGATCTCTCCCGTCAATAAGTATCATGCCAACTCCACCCGCAGCTTTCACTATCTTGCTCTTTTCTACCTTTGACTCTGTTGAACTCTCTGCATGTCTACACACCAGAACCTTGCCTTTGCTCTTTGTTTTATTCAGAGAACTCTCCAAACAGTAACTGCAGAAGCCAATAGAAGAGAACAAAATTTAAGTGTCATCTTTTTGCACTGATTTTTAGGCTGCTCTCACTTCTAAGTACCTTGCTTCACCTGGATTGATAAGGAGTGAAGTATCCTCCATTGGCTGCAGAAGCAGAAATTATCCTTGTGGAGGCATTCATTTCAAAGAGACTGAGACTTTCACCCTGTTTCAGTCATGGAAAACAAATCAGGGTCCTCATAGTATGCCAAAATGCTACCTTTAAACAGAAAAAGGCTTAAATATTTTTTTGTTCATGAAAATATGTCTTTCTTCTAAAATTAGTTCTTATTTAAATTTTGGATCCTACTAACTAGTGTCTTAAGAACATCAGTTAAAAAATTGATAGATCTTATTTTTAACTAAATTCATGGTCATTGGAAATTATGGTGGAAGTACATTGGTAATATTTTTCTATAAAAACTTTTTAATTTTTATTCCTTCTTAATAAGTGTTCTAAGAGTACCTGTTAGTGTTTTCCCTAAATTTGATTCACTTTAACTTCTAAAAATTACAAAAATCATATACTTTTAACCTCAAGCGGCAGGTTAAAAATTGAAAATTCAGTGTTTTTGTTGAATGTAACAACTCAAAGCTAATGAAAATTTACATGTTGACTCAAATAAAAACAAAAAGTAACACTTTTCAACTACCAAGAATATACTCAAGCCAGCAGTAAAAAAACAAGTTTTACCATGATTTTGGCACCATTTCCCAGTATGACATCAGAGGTGAAATCCCTATCAGTTGAGCTGGCAGCAACAGTGAGCATCCATGGAGCAAGGTTAGTGGCAGAGCCAGCACTGCCTTCATTTCCAGCTGATGCAACAACCAGCACCCCACGACTAGCAGCATGAAATGACCCCACAGATATGGCATCACTGAAATAGTCTCCTTGGGGTGATTCAGCACCCAGAGAAAGAGACAAAATATGAACCCCATCTCTTATGGCATCATCAAAGGCAGCTAACAAGTCCACATCATAGCAGCCAGAATCCCAACATGTCTTGTACACTGCAATTCTGGCCATTGGTGCACCTCCCCTTGCTCCTCCCCTTGCCAGTCCCTTGTAGTTCATGTTTGCCACAAACCTCCCTGCTGCTATGGAGGCTGTGTGGCTTCCATGGCCAGTGCTGTCCCTTGCAGATATGAAGGACTTTTTTGCATCTGAATCTCCCTCAGCAGCTTCATATCCACTCCTGTAGTATCTTGCTCCTATCACTTTCCTATATTATATATTCCAGAAAATTGTTAGCCATGGAAGATGGCAAAAAACATGTGGAAGAAGACACCTTTCCTCACGGTTAAAAACCAAACTTTCAGAAATATTATTATGCATTTTTGGTCTGTGAAGTGAAAAATGAAACCAGATGAGGATAAGGTTTCAGCCACAAACCTGTTGCAAGATGAGGCATTGAATCCCTCCCCTGATTGACATTGGCCTTTCCAGCCAGGTGGCACTGCAGGCATGTCGGTGTCACTGAAGCTTGGGGATTCTGGCCAAATTCCTGAGTGAATAGTGATTTTGAAACAAAAGAAAAGAAAAAACTCATTATTATTCCCAATTTATTATCAAAATCCAATAATTAAGGCTGCCATGTTAATTGAGTATTTTTAGCATCAGTGCCTAATGTCCTATGCCATTTTTTTCTAATGTATGTTTTCAAGATTGAGTTTCATATCTTGCAGGCAGAAGAGGGCTAGCAATATACTTCTTAACTCATTATCTTTTATTCATTAAGATTTATCAAAAATTGTAAAATTATGAATGAGGTTCATTAAATAAGGAGTGTGAGTCACATAATGTTGTGATTACTAACAAATTTGAGTAGTGTACTGTTTGTTGATATTTCTCTTTGCAGGAATCATACCAACAGCAAACAGGAGATGGAAAAAGTATACTATTTATTAAGGTTTTGCTCTTCTCTACGGAAGATGATTTAAGTAACTGAAAAAGTACACTGGTAGTAAGAATTTGACTGCCATAGTAATGCCATTTGTTCCAATGTTATTGATTATACTTTCCTTAAGTCTGCTAGGGCTAAAAGGAGGGGAATAAAGGGACCGAGACTCTGCCACTAAAGTAATAAATGAAGTGTGGACGAATAAATGCAATTATGCTACATAGAAGTAATCAACTTATCATCAAGCCCAAAACCTTTCTGCAAAATGGTAAGGCTGCTAACTAACTAACCAGTATCAATGAAACCAATGATGATATTTTCTTGGTTTCTGATGGAGTAACCAAGAGTCTCCATGGTTTGGTCATCAAGAAGTCCCATAAAATCCCATGAGTGAGTTGTGTGCAGCTTTCTTTTAGAATTGGGAAAAACAGAAACCACTCCTGGCATTTCTGGTTAAATTTGGACACACAAATCACAAAACAAATCATTATTAAAACAAGTTCTGAGGTGAAAATTAAGAAGTTGAGAAAAGGGAAAAGAAAATATAGCAGCAGGAAACTTCCTCTGACATACTAGAAATTTGGGAAGCCTGTTCATCACTGAGTTTGGCTGCAAAGCCTCTGAAACCGTGTTTGTAGGTATAAATATGAGAAGCTAGGGCTTGTTCAATGCTGTCAAAACATTACAATGAGGGGAAAAAAAATCAATTATTTAAAACAAGGGGTGATTAAGAAATGCAACTAACTGAAAAGACTTGCAGAATTTTCCAAGAAAAGAAAAAGTGGTCATATCTCAGACCTTCCACTATGAACAGAAGCAAGAATTTGATGATTTTCCTTCAGAATATCATCTGGGTGTTCCCCACTTTTGCTTCCCATGTACACTACATAAACCTGCCATCCAATCCATATTCTACACTTCACTTAAGAACCCCAAAACCCAGTGAACACCATAACCAAAAATGCTAAACAAAGAAGCCACTGTTTGAACTTACCTTGGTGGAAAAGCAAAAGCTAACTTTTGCAGCAAACCCAGCCAGAAACAGAAAAAACAAAGCACTGCTTGTAGCATAACCAGAAGAAGACATTGTTGTTATGTGTTAAAAGTCTCAACCTTTGCTGACTAAGAGCAGTGTATATATCAGCATATAGAGATATCAGCAAGAATGTAGGACACAAGAACCGGGTTCTATAAATAAAGTGGTAACCATAAACCACCAATTCAAGATTCTGAGAATGAAAAGATGGTAAAAACAATAATAACAAAAGAAAGCCCTGATGGAAAAAAGAAAAAGGAAGGAAGAATCATGGTTGAAGAGGAACCATATTGGTATGTGACATGTGCTAGTGTTGAACGAGGTTGTTTTAAATAACAACAAAAAGTGGCGAATGCAATGAGAAAGCGTGGAGTATCGTACTAGTAGTAGTGGTGGCAATTAGCAAAAAGCCAAAGGGGTAGTAGCACTAGTGGAAAAGGGTGTTTTGGATGATGACTAAGAGAGAGAGAAAGAAGAGAAAGGGACTAATGCAGTAATGCTTTTGTAACAATGCGAAGCAAACACAATTCACAAAGCATATTCCAGTTTTTGGTGTCTACTCAAATGTCAATATGACCCTCTTATCCGGAGGCTGCTAAAAGCAATGTAATCCACACTCAAGCTAATTAGTGGAGGCAAGGTGGCTGAAAATGCATGTGACCTTAGTATTGATTATTCTATTATTTTTTAGTAGGAAAAAAAAGAGAGTATCTTATATGATCTAATCTAATTAATAAGTGGTGGTGATGTAAAATTTGTCACTTGTGGAGTGTTATGTCAATAAATAAATAAGGGGTAGTATATGTCCCAAATCCCAATGCTGAAGAATTAGATTCTTGGATTTACTGTATACTATAAACACTTTCTCATGTACCATGCTCTAAAATGATGGATGCACTTGGGATTTTTTGATATCACACTCACACAATTACTGTTGAAACCCATAAGAGACAAATTACGCCATTCATTGATAGCTAACAAAAAGCAAATTGGAGCATGTCCGTGGTTAGAAATAATGCAGCCACGCCAATGACAGCGAAATATCAACACAAACGGTAACTCCTTATAAATAGCACATTTTCCTTTACCCAAATAGATATATTCTCCAACACTATATACTATAATTTACTGTTGAGATTTAAATAAATCTTTAATTGAACATGTATGTATATATTTAATTATGGTATTAGTTGTTAAATTTTAATTAATAATTATATTTGTTAATTTACTCTTTAAAGTAAATATCTAATTTTATAAAGGTCAAATTTTAAGTTAACAAGTTAAATTCTAATGAATTTATAAAATTATTTTTATTTTTATCATGATGATATTTATATGTAAAGGATCCAACAATTTTATTAGAAAACTTGACCAGTTATCTTCGATGAAGTCTCTTTTCTAATCATATTTTTTATCATTACTAAAAAATTAATTAAGCCTAATATTAATATTAAAAAAATCATAATATAAAATTTATTAATTTTGTTCTAAAAGAGTTCAGAACATGTTTTTCTTAATTATTAATTGGGCGAAATTTCTGTGACTTATTAAATAATAATCGAAACCCGTTAAATAGAAGTTGAACCTTCTTTTTCTTTTTCTTTTTTTTTTCTTTTTTTAATAATAAAAAAGAAGAAGTTGAACCTTAACTTGAACCCACGTCATATAATAAGATTTTCGTAAATTTATTCAGTAACAAAAAATGTTAAGAAAAAGTGTTATTAAATTTTTCTTTTTTGTTCACGCTCGTCACTGTGTAGAAAACAGACACACTATAATGCAGAGAAAATTTACCGTTACCCTGCATCATTCTCATCGAAATTCAGTGCCTAAAGTCAACATTCTGATGGATGTATGCTCAGTTATCTTCACCTAATGATCAAATATGATTAGCTCAACGGCAGATGTATCATCAATTACCATCATTATGATTTCTTTCATCAGAAAACATAATAATTACTTTCGTAAGGGAAATCAATAAGAATTACCACAATCATTAAACAATTTCATGGTACCAACATTTCCACTATAGCCATGTAATTTACGGAATCTTAAATCACATCGTTGCATATGGTGTATATTCCCAAAGCCTAAGTTTTTATCCAAACTTCTCAGGGGTTCGTTAGAAGCTTACTGTTATTTTTCAATCTTAATAGAACGTCCATTAAAAGGAATCAGATTATTCATATGCATGGAAATCATATTCTTTACATTTAAATTTGTGTTTTTTTCTTGTGATTATTTTAATTTGAGTTTGAAATGTATAAATAATAAATAACAACAACTCTGGCCACTCAATATGAACAAACCAAGTATATCTAATCATAAATATTACTTAATAGTACAAAAAAATGTATAGTGGTTTTTTTTTTTTTTTTTTTGAAGATTTGTATAATGGGTTTACTTTGGACTTTTATCTGATCATTAGGAATGGTATAATACGAATCATTTACTTTCTCTCTTAGGATATTAGGACAACCTTTGTTAAAAAAAATAAAAGGATATTAGGACAACCTTAACTTCACGTGCAAGCCAACTATCTTACAGTTTTTACCAATTCAATTTATCCTGGAAATTATTGTCTGATGACCATAGAACACTTGTTATTATGAACAGGATGATCTGTTATGATTCTCCAATCATGTGATATCTCTTTCTTCACCATAACTAAATATCTATACAAATTAATACCAAATGCATAACTTAGTTAGTAGGGGTTTTTAATTTGACCACAGAAGATTTTATGAATGCAGCTGTATTAAAATTTAAAGAAAAAAAATGTTGTTCACAATAGTTTTATTCGATTTGACTTGTTAATTAGATTAATCGGATACCCCATGTGGTATCTAAATATTGTTCATCCTAAATTACACATAGGAAAGGGATCAAATAACACTTGTAATTCTAAATTATATATGTAATTCATGGTTAATATAAAATTTTGTATATCATTAATGAATAAGATTTAATTATGTCAAACATGTTTGTGATAATTAAATATTAATGCACATCACGTGTAAATGAGATCTATTTATTCATTTACTTTTGTTTCATTTTTTTTTCCTGCCAAATGGAGTCTTACAGGTAGTCACCATGATAGAAAGTGTTGACCATTACGGAAATAACACCGAAACCCCGTCCTTACATTTTCTATATTAATTGATTCTATTTGTGTTTTTCTTTGTCTACTTTTATCATCACTCATTTTCTATTTTCCTTGCTTTGTTCTTGCATCATATCAATCATAGGCACAACTTTTCGGTTTACTATCATTTTCTTTACCACATCATGAAGTCACAATTTATCATAAAGATAAAAACATAAAAGGTACTTTGGATAGCTCAGCTCTTAGACTTTGATGTGTATGATCACAAGATGAGGATCACTTGTATGATAACAAGAGATCTACATCTTATGATGAGAAAGTGACTTAATTATTAATATAATAACATAGCCATATAGATCCACTACAGAGTGCAGGATCACACATGCAATATGTATATTTAAACAACTTCACAGTATGAAAACTATTTATATATATATTGCAGAGGTTGAAAATAATTAAGACATCTAACAAAAAAAAAAATTCTATCAAGAGTAAATGTATTTTTGGTCAACCTTGGTTAGTCAGGACCAAAAGTTTATCAACCGATAATATTATAATCATAATTCTTATATAGTAATTTCCTAATTTGTTAGCTCAAAAATCCAATATTCCAAGAAGTAAAGAAACAAAGCATCATTATCTATTATGAACCTATTTAAATACAAATCATAAGTGTTTTTAAGAATTTTTTTATAAAAAATATAAAGTTTTTTCAGTAAAAAAAATTCTCATAAATACTCTAACAATTTGTATCAAAACATACTCTATATATATGAACATTAGTAGATTTTGTCTCATCTAAATATGAAATCTAGTTGAAGAAACATGTGAAATTGTTTGACTTGAGTATCTGACCCGAGTTATTTGTCATAATGATAATATGTATCATTTAGGTGCAATTGGAGAGTTTAGTGGCGGACGCTTACCCTTTTATATCTCCGTGTCTTATGCCTGTGTTTCAGAACCAACCAAAATCAAAACCTCAAGTCATGGAAACATTTATTTTTATTTTTATAAAGCGTATATAATTGAAAATTGTTTGAGTAAAATACATAATGATATTCCTTACTCTACCCTCAGACTTGTTGCTTTTTGAAAAAAAAAAAATTAAAAATTGCATTGTGCATATGTTGGGTTGGCAACTAGTTGTTGTCTATATTAATATTTTCTAATTCAACAAAAAGTGGGATCTTAATAGCAGTTCAGATGTTGTAAAAAATTTCATTTATTCTTTAACATTGAATATTAATTCTCGAATCTTATATTGTTATTTATTTTTTATTGAATATATTGTTATTTTTTAGAAAAAATAAAAAATTCTCGTCTATTGCTCAAATATTTAAAAAATTGAGTAAATTTAAATATAAAAACAAAAGTATAATAGAGAAGATATTTGATAAAAATATCATCATTGTTAAATAATGGTAAAATCACTATC
>PYAF01005594.1:2289796-2362201 GCA_007407185.1 Glycine tomentella
TTAATAAAACATAAACATATAAAATTATAAATTAAATGAATAAATTTTAAAAAATGACATATAACAATTATATATAGTGGAATATTTTTTTATAAAATAATATATATAACTTGTAGCACGTAATATATAATTAATACGAATTTGCAGACTCTTTGTTTAGAAATGTATAATTCCCTCATCAATTTATATCTATTTAATTAAAGAACCTAAAGGTCTAATAGATCATTAACAAATCTCCATCAAATTATAAAGGAAACAAGAGAGACACATATTGAATCAATTTACGTTTAAACGTAATAAAATTAATCTTGATTTCAATCAATGCATGCACAAGATTATTCATTTTCGTTATTCATTCATTCCCTTATGTAACCACTACAAATTAAATTAACAATTTTTCACACTCTTCATATCCCCCACACAAACTGTTGCTAAACACATTCCCCATATATACCATTCTCTATATAAACCCCAACCAAGGTTTCACCAGAAATTAAACCTTATTTTCATCTTTTCTTTTCTTCCAAGACTAAATGGCTTCCACTCACAACATCTATATCTTTGTTTCTCTTGTGACTATAACTGCATTGGTCTCATCAATGGTTGAGTCCAGATCACTCCCTAACCCTTCTTCGAGCCTCACGGTTCGGTTGAAGCTTGAGGGCGAACCCTCCAACTGTTGGGACTCACTATGGCAACTCCAAGCATGCAGCGGTGAAATTGTAACGTTTTTCGTCAATGGTGAGACTTACCTTGGACATGGTTGCTGCCAAGCAATTAGGGTTATTGGACACGATTGCTGGCCCAACATTGTTGCCTCTCTAGGATTCACCAATGAAGAGACTGATGTGTTGGATGGTTATTGTGATCAAGCTGTTCTTCATTCTCCTTCACCACCATCACCACAATCTGTAGTAGTTGACTCAAAAGTTGACATTGTTCCATAAAGGAACTTACTTTTGTCTTGTTGGTTTCCAATAAATAATTAACTGATAATAAGGGTCTTGTTTTGTTTTTTTTTCTTCTAAATTTCGTATGTTGCAAGGATATGGGAAACACATGCAATATTCTGAATCAATGATATGATATGCAAACAGGGTTGTGTGTTTTCTATGATTAAAAGGTTGTTGCACATCGGTATTTCGCTTCTTAATTGATATTATATGGCTCTAGTTTTATGTTGAAACTTGAATATGTACAAATAATTTGGATAGATAGCGCAGTTAATACTGGATTCATCGTTCAATATATAGCAAGGCAATAAAAATGGAATTGCACTATATATGGAAGGAGAAGAAAATGATGAAAACTAGGATATTATATTGCTGCTAAGATCTTCAACCTTCAAGAGAACCTTACGCCAGCACTCAATTTTGTCATGGCTTCTTTTTAAAAAAATTAAGAATTAAAAAATAAAAGAAAATATATACCCATGGCATGATTAAGAAATTAACTTGGGGAGATTGATCATTAACAGAAAAATTCGAGTTTATGATCAAATGAAAACACAATAGGGTGGATGCTGGATGGATTATTTTTACGAGAAAAAAAAAAAAAAAAAAAGAGCAGATGGATTCTTGTTCAGTTCCTCCTTGAAATTTCATTTGTTGATTGTATGGATATTTGTTTAGTTGCACATAATGATTGTTCATGTACACGAGTTCACTTGTACATGATAATCATTGGTATATATTTTCATGAAACTGTTAGTATGATCTTGTATTTATTTATTTAATTTTGTTTACTGTTAGCTCTCATGGGCACATAGGCATTAGCTCTTTTGCCTCAACTATTAGGACATTTGATTTAAGTTCTTTGAAATTAAGGACCCACCATACCGGTTTGTTGCGGGACATTGCCATGTTAGTATTTTGCAAGTGCGGAGTTAGGGGGGGACTGGGTTGGAATGCTCAATTTTGTATTTTATTTTTTATTTCTTTCTCACAAGTTTATTACGATTCAGTTTTCATCTTCTTGTGTATTATTTGACTCTTGAACTAGGTTGGTTTTTAATTTGCATATTAATTTCAAAACATTTATAATTTTTTTTTATTTTTTCTAAAATAAATTTGATGATAATTCATTTTTAATTTACCTCTTTAAAAAAATTAAATAATAATTAAGTGCAGATCTCTTAAAATAAAATAATGCAGTTTTTGGTAGTAAGCACTTGATTGATCACTATATATAACACTAAAATCATAAACTTAACCACACCAGATTCATTCTTTATAGATACTCATATTTATTCCATTTCATTTTCTTGTTTTTGGTAAATTTTCACATGGATAAAATAAGAGAAGAAATAAAAAGGAAAAAGGAAAAAAATACTTTCATAAGACTTCTGTAATTTTAAAGGAAGAAATTGTTATTAAATATATGTTTGGATATAAACTTCTCCAAAAATACTTAAATTAGAAATAGTAACAAAAATACAAATTAAAATAACTTATAAATAAACTAATTTGTAGAAACTATTTTATATGACCTTTTTTAAAAAGCTCATTTTTAAGTTATATCCTAAATTGTTCACTTTACCATTTCTGAAGTTTAATGATTGGATATATACATTTCATTTGGTCGCTAAGAGAATCAACCAAAAGTAGACTCTAATGTTACTTATACAATGATTGCACACAACTCATTGTGAGCATGTATATGTGAACAAAAGAAATCGACAAAGTGATCCATCCACGTTCCATACTTAGATATGTGAACGCAATAACAATATGACAAGAAAATCACTGGTGTTTTTTCTACCAACCATATGATACAAGATCAAAATTTCAATCTCTACACGTATCTGAAGTTAATGATCCATTCCCTTGCCACGCGTTGTGAAAAAGATCTCTCCATGCAACAAATACGGACAATAAAGTATGGGAAGGTACTTAAAATTTAATATATCACTTTATAAAAGTTGAACTTCAGACACTCTTCTATACAATTTGTTTTGTTTTTCTATTGATCTCCGTGTGAACGTTAATACCACATCCTGCTGCAATTATTACACACTATTTTTTGGTGGCAGATACTCAATTAACATTTCATAATTTTTAGGTAAGTGTGTATTTGTAGTTTTCTTTTTTATTAGTTCATAGAAAATGATGAACAATGATGAAAGAGAAGAGGTTAATCCACCCTTGTCGATTCTCCAGAGATTGGATCGCCTTGAGCATCAGGTAAATTAATATTTTCTTCTTCAAGTTTCCTTCATGCTTCAATCCATAGAATAACGGTGATTCTTGAAAATTCAGATGCTGTTTCTGGAAGAAAGGCACGGTTATGCAGCACCAAATTCTACTGTTGTTGCTGACAAATGTCTGAAACCAGAAGAAGAACAGTGCAAGAGCATGTTCTCTGCCCTTGAAGAGGTTCACCACAAAGGCTCGTTACTGGAGCGGGTAGCAATGCTAGAAAATCGATTAATTCAGGTTGCTAATTAAAGACCCAGATAATATATTTTATTAGAATTTTTTATTTATTGGTAGTTTGTAATACTTGCATGTTATAAGCAAATTTTTGTGTTATATATGCTTTGTTTTAAATCATTCAGCTGAGCATGGACATGAACTTGGAAAACACTTCAAGGTCTAGTTCTTTCAATTCTGCCGTAGCTGAAAAGTTGGGAAATGGATTAGGATCATTAGAGGCTAGTGGACCAAATAAGGTTATGAATATGATCACCACGCTTCAAGAGAAGCAGGGTCCTCTTGTAACACAAGTAAGTTTACAGATTCATATTTCAGAAACATTCACATTATAAAAAATAAAAAATACTTCTTTTGTTTTTCTTTGTTTATGTATTCCACCAACCAATTAATTGCATTTTAATGATGAGCTTGAGCTTTATGGTCTTACAGGGTAAGGATAGCATTGTTGTGGAAGCTTGTTCATTAAACTCACCATCTTGTAGGGCACACAGAAGACGAGTCAAGGCCATATCTAGAATGGGTTATTACAGGAAATGGCTCAAGTGGTTGAAATTGGGATGTTGATGTTAGATTTTGTGGCATTGTATCTTTCAAAATTTCTCTAATTACCGGCTTAACTTGGAAGTGTTCTAAGTTGTAACCAGATAATTATGTATATTGGCTTGATTTCATTCCACAATAGAAAAACCATAAACACATAGCCCAAGTCATACAGTACAAAATCGGAATGTTCTTGATCAAAGTGCTTCCAAGTTTCGTCAATTGAACTTCTCATGTTCTCAGAGTGCTACCTCATTTATCCGGTGGCTTGCATTGATGTAAATAATTTCTGTAGTCTTGAAATTTGAAGCAAATATAACATCCCTTTCGACTGAAACAATTTGTGCCTACTTCTCCCTTGTCCTATATAAGACTGCAAAAACCGGTTTGATAAAAATAACCCGAACCAAATCAGATAGAACCATTTTAACCCGTTCGATTCTTAAATCCATCTGATGAACCAGTTTGAAACTGAACTAGTTTTAAAAAATCAACTTTGAACTGGTTCTTAATTGGTTTTGAACTAATTTAAGAACCAAACTGATTTAAGACTTTTTTTGTTGTAGAAACAATTTGATTAATTGAACCTCTTTTTCTTTTGTACAACAGTTTTTTTTTTTTTTTCAAATCATCAGTTAGTGTGAAAATCATTTTGGTTTTGGTTTGGTCCAGATCCATTTTTTTTCACCACGTGACAAAATCTACACTCGCTTGCATGGTCCACATGAACGACTACTAAAAATTTGGTTGGTAGGAAACATGTTAATACTCTAGAGTAACATGATTTCGTAGAAACGACAGCCATTTCAACATAATTCATTGAATGATCGTACAGTTCAAACTCAAAATCACACATTAGATAATCTGGAAAAAAATTGTAAGGCTAGAATTCAAAATGGAAATGAAGATTCGAATAAAAAGCACTACTCAATGAAGAAGGGAATTGATGCCAAGCTCATGTCCTACAATATAATATCAAAGCAGCAATTGTGCTCAAGAAAGGACCAAATGGTTGAAGCCTCCGAATGGAGTACCCTATATTCCATTGTTTGAAAAAAAAATGTTAAGTGATTGTAACATGAATAAGGATCTGGATTTTGGCAGAAGGGGGAACCTCAACCCTTAAGTAACCTTGCCGATGTTGCCAACGTAGAGAGGAACCCTATGATGTGGTAGATGAAACAAGAAAGGTTGCACAACTCTCAGCCTACATAAAATCTTCTCGCCATAAAGGTTACGAAGAATAAGCTCATGGAACTCTATGCAGCAAAAAGAGAATTTATATTTAGGGTAGGTGCATAGTTCTAAATTCTAATTCTGTATATGTTAATAAATATGATTGAGTCCAAGAGAAAAAAGAAAATGTACAAAACTAAAAATAAAATTATATTGAATTGAGAAAGATGATTTTACAAGAATATAATAGAATTTAAGAATTTATAGAATTAATTCGAAGAACTAACCTCCTAACTAATGTGCTTCATGGTCTCTGTGTTTTTTTTTTTTTTTTTGAAGTGATCTCTCTGTTTTATAAACAACTTTAATTTGAATAGAAACAACGGACATTTTCATAAAAATAATAAATTAAAAAACAACGGACATTAATAGGGGTGAAAGAAACAAATGAACTGAACCAACTGTGTAGAAATTAAATTCGAACCCGAAAATTTTTCACACCTGAAAATAATTGAATTACTAGTTGATTTGAACTTTATTATTAATACATTTTAATTTTAATAAATGAAATAAATCAAGATTTAAAATCTCAAGCACATTAGTATAAATATATTTGCTTTGTGGTAAACTGAACTCGAAAATTATGTGTGTTTGTTTAAACTTAAAATAAATGTTTTTAGAAAAACTGAAACAGATAAGATTTTATTATTAAAAAAATAAAAAATTATTTATTTTTAAGCAAAAATAGATTAAAAAATTGTTTGTTTTATTAAAAAATATTTATTTCAAAAAAAAATTAACAAACTCAATGATCTTGTATCTAATCTATCTGTCCTCTCTCTTCCTCTTTTTCTTTTTTCTTTTTCTTTTTTTTTTATAATTCCCTCTCTTTATTTTAGTTGATAAGGTTGGACTTAAGATCTATCTGTCCTCTTTCATTCACTGCATGGACATTAAATTTGCTTCCGACATAGGCACATTAATTATTTGAATTCAATCAAATGTGTGGACCGCTTCAATTTAATTTAGAATATTTAAAAATAACTCATTTATATCTATATCAATTACCTCAATTCTTTAAATATAAATATTCCAAAGATCGAAGACTCTCTCTATATACACATATCCGGGATGAAATAATATATTTTGTCCTTAACCTTGACCAGAGCTAGATCAGAAATAGGATTTACAAATTTAGGTAAACATATTGTTTTGGCTGACTTCAGTTTTTAGAAATTTTGGTATGGAATTGTAATTAGCACAATTTAATTTCATTAATGAATATTTTTAGAGTAATTTTTCTTTGTTATACTTTTTAACAATTCTTTGTTTATTTTTATTTTTATCTTTTTATTGCATCACTAGTCTTATCCTAAACTTCTATTTTTCTCTTTTCTTGTTTTAAAAAAATTATAATGAGATATTTTTGTGAAAATAGCATTATCCCGTGATGATTATTCCTCTTTCGTTTGTATCTTATTATCAATCAAATCATTGATAATAGTAGTAAGTAGTAACAACATGCCCTCCATGTAGTTTTTGGCTATGAACCGCACTCAATTTATTCGACAACACTGGTTTCCTGCCTCTTGCAAAAACAAAATTTCTTGCTAGTAGTGTAAGGGTTTTATACTTTTACTTGAGACTCTATAATGAATGTAATTTTTTTTTTTGAAAGCATATAAGCAATAAATTGTAATTTAATTTCTTCTCATCACAAATGGATAGGTATTCTACATACCATTTTTGAGACACATATGGACATGGTTGGGATTTACGCCCAGTGACAAAGCAAAATTTTATTTCCTTGTTGGCAGCTGGCTATAGTTGCATTTTAGTACCTGGTGGAGTATGAGAAACATTTTTCATGGAACCCGGTTGTGAGGTACTTTTTTCGATCTTACTCAGCCTTGAATCTTGATATTTTTATTATTTGATCAATTTGATTGATGACATGAAAGGTTCATTAATTGCCTACTAGATAAAGGATAGAGGCAATTTTGATCCATAATTTATTTTAAATTTAAACAATTTAAAAAAAAATTAAGTTGAATTCAAAATTTTATATTAAATTTTACTTCTAATTTAATTTTAAATTAAAAACATCCAAATATAATTTACATCACTTTTAAAATTAATTTTAACCAAAATCAACTGTACAAAATCAATTTTATTACAACACAGTCGTATTCAAAATCCAATGAATTAGTGCCTTCCACAAAGCCCAAAGAATAGCAAACCAGATCACTGTACCACCTTTTGAGTAGCCAGTGCTCCTTAATAGACCCTGAAACTACAAAAAATTCTCACGTACTGCATTATGTAATGCAGTTGATACTCCCAACCAGGGGTGGATCCAATCCAAGGAGCCACAGAGGAGTCTTGGCCTTTTCTTCTTTTAGCATCCTAAAAAAATTAAAATAAAAAATATTAATAAATAAAATATATAAAAAATATAGTTTTAAGTTAATATTTACTTCTAAAATTTTCTAGTAATAGATCATATCTATAATTTTGTACATAAAATTAATAATAAATATTTTCTTAAATTTATTATTTATGAAATAATTATTTATTAAAACTTAAATATTTAAATAATTATGTTAAAAAAAAAAAAATCAACTCCCTTTCATACACTCCTAAATTCATTCATGCTCTCAACCATTTTAGACATCCTCGCCATACTTGCGGAGACCAAAATTGTTGACATTCAGCACATATGCCATCCTTAAAAGAGAGTATTCCCCTTGTACACAAATTATCTCTTGTTGGAATTCTATTCTGCATCC
This sequence comes from Glycine tomentella, assembly GCA_007407185.1. Taxonomy (NCBI): domain Eukaryota; kingdom Viridiplantae; phylum Streptophyta; class Magnoliopsida; order Fabales; family Fabaceae; genus Glycine; species Glycine tomentella. The sequence continues at coordinate 2,297,736 of PYAF01005594.1, forward strand.
CTCAAATTTGTTTGAATTGCCATTTGGTTAACACTAGAGTAGCTGAAATTGAGAATTGTGCATAATTATCATGCACTAAATAAAGAAAAGTTGCCTGACATTTATTGAACAAACAATACCAAGAAGCTTGCTTAAAAAACAAAAAAACAATACCAATAAGCTGATTTGAACATGAAATATCTTTCCCTCTTGTGTGCATGTATGATTTATGATTGTATTATTGTGGAGTCACAAAATTTAAATGCTATGAAAATTTTATCTGGAAAATTCATCAGTTGATTAATATTTTGGTGATTAATCTCGATGGTTCCAATAAGATTGTTTTTATTTATGCAAATAACATATTTCTTGGTCTTTGGTTTTCGGACGGAATGACGGATACAATTAATCAGTTTATAAATACTGTTTGTATAGGTAGGAAACAGAGGATTCTTCATAAAATGGTTCCTTCAAGATGGACGACTTCTCCATGTTTATGATATATTTCAAATTCAAATGGGCTAATAGTATAATAAGAATTATAAATTTTGTAGATTGCTTTTCTTAAGGAAAGAAGAGGGTTTGTCCGCATAGCAATGCAGATGGGCCTACCCCGTGTTCCAGTTTTCAGCTTTGGCCAGATATTTCTTGTGCAGGAGCTCTTTTCTTTAATTAATTTTCTTAATTTTAATTTTATTTTATTATATACTGCTTGTAATAGTCATATCTGGCTTAGTAGACATAGAGAAGAATCAAGTTACTCTAACTCCTTGAGTATCTGTTTGTTAAAGTTATTTTTCATCCTCAACTTTTCTTTTCTTCTAATTAAAGAAGAACTACTCCTTAGAATTGTTGTTGGATTAAAACAAAATAAGAGTAAGGATGAAGAATAACCTATATATATATATATATAACTTGTAATTGTTGTTGGCTTCAAGTATCAAATTCATTAAAATATTAAAATAAAGAGAAAATAACACATTTACTAACTAATAATATAAAATAATTTTATATTATTATCTAATAATAAATTATCATTTTTAAAAGAATTATAAAATATTATATATAATAAATTTTTAAATTGGCTAACACATTTTACACCTAACAATGAATAACAATTAAACTCTAATATTAAAGACTATCACATCATATTTCCATATCTTTAATTCTGGCCAAGTATCATCACTAATTTTAATTTTACTTGTGTATTTTTCATTTTCTTCGCCTATATGTACAAATTCATCATCTCTCCCTTTTTTGGTGCAATCTTTGTAGACAAACGCCTATAAGTGGTGGAAAGCTCCAGGAAAGTTAATTCAAAATCTTGCTAGGTTTATGAAGATCATTCCATTATTTTTCTGGGGAATTTATGGGTGAGTTTTTATATCTTTTTCATGTCAACTGGCTTCCTGTGATCCCTACTCTCGTTCTTGACATCTTGTTTTCACAAGCAAAGGGATTTATGACGAGGAACGAATCAACTAATTCAACTAATTTTCTTTCAATAGAGAAGATATTCATATACTAATTGAATAGTTGATTTTAGAAAGAAGAGTGGTATTCAATTACCATTGCTGGGTACAAAGCTTAAACAAGTTAGTACAATTTGTTGTCAAGAACTACATTATATGTTAATAACACAGAATGTTCAACTCTTGTCTTCATATCTCCTATACCATTCAAAAATCCATTGTATAATGTCGTGGGTAGACCAATTGAGCCAGAGAAAAATCCAGAACCAACAATAGAGCAGGTATATATAATATATGCATATACTATCACCCAGATTTTGTACTAATTAAGTAACATTCAATAGAGCCCACACATGTCACATGATCCAGCTAGTGGTAACAAGTTTTCAAAAAATACGTTTGCGACTTTATTTTTATTGGATAAAATTTATGTGGGTCTCTTTAAATATATGTATCATATATGTGAACTTGTTGGTAACTTAAAATTAATTTATGTATAAGTTAATTTGTAGAATTTTATAGCTTCTTTAACGGATTATTTTAACTTAGATATAAGTAATTATGTATTTGAGTTTTGTGAACAGGAAAAAAAAAATCATTTAGGAAGATTTATCCCCATAAGGTAGTGTTTAGAACTACTGAAAGTTCAGAGGTGAAAGTAATACAGCAGTGAAATGGACTAAAAATATTGTAGCACGTCTGAAATCAAAGTGGAAAGAGCATGAAATGATGCAGAACCCACACAAAAAACTTTCACTAAAAAAAAAGATTAAAGCAGCTAAAATCTATAGTAAAAAATGAACAATCCAAAATTGTCCTTCCTTTTTTACATGAAAAACCGTGTGGACCTTCTCCCAACAACGTTAAAAAGCTTCTCTCTTTTTTTATTAAAGTATTAAGCACATAATCAATTTGAGTGAAAAACATAAACGATTATGGCCACTCATATTTTATTTTTTTTTAAAACTAAACTTGGTCATATAATCCGACATAATTAATAAAATGTCACATTGGTATTTATAAATTGAAATGTAACCCTTATAATATCTTCACATTATGAGCACTTTATTATATTTTCACTAAACACTTATTGATATTTTTTATTAAGTAATTGTCATAATATCTTACTCAACAAGATCGATTTAACTATTATAATCTTGAGGAGTATAATTCTAAATGACCTAATGATTTTTTAAACTTTAGAAGAGAACGATTTACTTTTAATATAATGCATGATGGAACTCCCACAATTATAATTTTATTTTTTATTGATAAATGTTATTTTATTAGTTTTGTTAAAAATATCATGAATTTGAATTTACAATCCCTCTTATCTTTTTCTATTCACCCTTATATCCCTCTTAACCATCAAACCAATTTTATGTCTTTCACCCTTATATCCTTCATTCCCAACCTTGCATAAGAGAACTTGCTCCCACATTCGATTTGGGAATAAGACCTTAACCTAGTGTCATGATTAAGGCTTCATTATAGTGACGAATATCCCGGAATACCAAACCCCCCTCCATGTTTAGGCTGGTAGAATCTATTCCACATAATTGTATCATCATCACCATGGCCCCAAAAAAGGTCCCTATGCATCATTTCCCTCTTGTCACATATTTGATTAGGGAGAAGCACTTTTTGCATACTGTAGGTGGACAAGGTTGCCATCATCAACTGAGCTAAAGTAACACTTGATAAAAAAAAATCCATTTTAACATTTTTCGGAGATCTATAAATTCTGGTTTATATTTTGTCATCCAATAATTGACATTATACATATTTTATGTGTTACACAATTATTTTTATTTCATATATGCATATATACACAGAACTAATTTTTTATAACACGTTCAACAAAATGGTGACAGCAGATTGGCATACTTGAATAGTTGAATTATTAGGCAACTGAACCAGCAAATGTACAAAAATATCATGAAGTGACGTATAAATTATTTTAGGAAGGTCCATGTAAAGGCTATATATGCATGCCCCATTAGGCGAACCAAACAAGCCAAATGTCCCCGTCGTTTATGATACTTTCCGTGACCTTTATAGACTCTAATTATTAATAAAGACGACATTAGTAAAAGGTGTTTACCCACATATATTTTTATTATGTATAGGCAATATCGTTGTACACGATGCATGCAGTATTATATAATTTTTTTTATTTGTTATGTTTTCTTTTGTCATAATAAACATTATTTAAGAACTAAAACGTTGCCACTTAACTAGTTTGAGATAATTTGTATGGGATTATCAGTTTGAATTTCATTATTGTTATTGTATACAAAAAAGTGCTTTAGTTGAGACATAATTTAAATTTTAGTTTCTATGATATCGCGATTGTGAGATTTTGGTATGTCTTCGATTTTATTTTTGTAATTTGAGTTTCTTAAAATTTCTCTTATTTATAGTCAAATCTCTTAATCCTGAATATTTCATCTAACGTATGTCGGAGTTAATTAAGAAAAACTTGGCATGACATAACAATGAATAAATATAAGAATAGATTATACAAATCAGCTTTGAGATTTTGTGAAATCATACAAATTAAATCTCCTTATTTTTTAAAACATTTATATTGTTTTTTGATAGGAGTTTTAACATTTATATTAACCATCTTTATAGGAGAACACAGTATAATTAAATCTTGTTCATTAATTAATATTTTTTTTCTATTTTTATTTGTATTTGCATTATTGTCTACATTGTTAACTTGTTTATTCAATGACCAATAACCTATATTTTAAATGAGAGTGGGGTGGCTTGAGGGAGAAAATAAAAGAGAATGTCAGTTTTAGGAGACGATTTTAGATTTGAAGGTATTTTAAGGATTTTAGGAGTTTTTGGGCCCCTCCTCTCATAAAGGCCCTTCTAAACACCCCATTATATCAAAAGCTCAATTCTTAAGACCCAACTACAAAAGAAATAACTAAGCTCATCCAAAACAAATTAAAATAAATCATTAATTCAAATTTTAAAATTTTAAATCATATTTTAATTTATAAATCATGAATTTATACATTTATCCTTTTTAAATATATTTTTCATTCTAATTAAAAAAAAATATTCAAGGGGAGTCCCCCCAACAAGTATCAACCTACTACCTAACTAAACGCAGAAATTAACTTCAAGTAAATCTTGAGGGAGCAATACACAACAACCCAAAGGAGGTCTTGGAGGCATATGAATGTCAATCTCTTGAAAGTAGGCAATGTTGGCTCACCAGTCCACCACACATTTTCCCTCTTTTTAAGTCTTTATAAACATACACTCTTAGCACGCACGCCATCACTTGATATGTTGCCCCATATTTACAAATTTCCTTAAATTTATGGTTAATTTAGATCTCTTTCAATTCAAACACATATTTTTTATTTGTTTATTGATAAAACTTAAACTCAATGCTCTCTTAAAAAAAGATTGGAGGAAAAAGCTTTTCTTTAGTTAATTTCTAGCCCAAGTTATTTTAGGTTTTATTTTCCTTGAGAAATTAAGCAACTATTAAAAACAGAAAATAAAATATAAAAAAATACACCCTTTGCAATAAAAAAAAAAATCCTAATTCAAACAGTCCCTTAATTTTTATATTAAAAATAAATATTTTTTTTATAAAAAAAAAAACTAAGTGAAACGTTTAAAAACTCTCTTTCTCCCTATTACTCCTGGCCCTCTCTAGTCTCTCTTTTCCCCTCTCTTCCATTATTTCCTAACCCTTCTCCAATAGTCTTTAATATATTTTTCCGCTTAATTTTTTTTTCAAAATCTTTTATAATTTTTGTTTAAGATCGTAAGCGTATAAGAGTGCTAATATGACTTTTGATTTTAAAAGTCAGTTTCAAAATCTATATGGATTTATCCAAATATATAAATAAATAAACTCCAACCGTTCGGACAAAGTAGCGTTCGCCATTTACGTTTACATGTGCCATCAATGAGTGTCTGTTTTCTGAACAAATAAAATAAAAACAAATATTAAGACACGAGACAATCAAGTCGATGGAAACTCCGAGAAGAGACGAAAACCCACGAGACATTTTTGCCCCTCACACTTTCCCCTATTTACTCCACGCCCCTCGCTTCCTTGTTCCTTCATAAACACAACCTTCCTCCTCTTACATTCGGCAACCAAACCATGCAGCGCACGGCGGCGGCGACAGATGAACCACGGCGGCGCTCCGGCGACGCGGAGGGGGAGAAGGTGTTCAAGGGGAGCGAGGTGTTCGGTGACACGTCACCAAATTACTTGAAGACCATTCTGGCCCTTGCGTTGTGGCTCGGAACCATTCATTTCAACGTCGCGTTGGTGCTCTTCGCAATCTTCTTCCTGTCTCTCCACAAAGCACTTTTGTTCGTTTCTTTGTCCTTTAGTTTCTTCCCATCAATTACACACAAGTGTATATTTACACGTGTCTCTCTCTCTCTCTCTCTCTCTCTGTGATTAAAGTGAGAAGGTTGTTATGTCAGGCTTTTCGGTTTGCTTTTCGTGCTGATGGTAATTCCTGTTGATGAAAAGAGCAAATTCGGTCGAAAATTATCCAGGTACTTTTATAATTATTATTATTATTATTATTATTATTATTATTATTTGCTTTTTATAATACACAGTTTAAGTATGTTGGAGAGTTAGCTCCTATTAAGTTGTAACAAAGTATCTTGCTTTTGTGTTTGAATAAAAAAAAAAAAGGTATTTATTCAGAAGAAAATAAAATTGGGTGTGTTTCAGGTACATATGCAAGCACGTTTGCGCTTACTTTCCCATCACGCTTCATGTGGAGGACATGAAGGCCTTTCATCCCAATCGTGCTTATGGTGTGTATCAAACTATTCATTCAAAATTTGACTTTTGAGGATTTTTCTTAAAAGAATATGCACCTTTTCTTTCACTTGCAATTCTTTGCGGTCTATTAGTGTTTTGGTTTCATGTTGGAGAGTTGATTCTAAGTTCATAATTGGTTTTAGTTTATATATTTTTACATGTTTGAGTTTACGATGGAAAAAAGTTCAGAATTGATTTTGAGTTGAAGCAAAGCAACTCTGAGTAGCAACTATGACCAACATAGTGTATATAGAGGGGCAGGGGTGAGGGGTTGAATTTGGCTCAAACTCAAATTCTAAGTTGGTATTAGATCCTATCCTAGTGGTTATTGTTTGGCTTATTGAGTCACCCGTTATCATACCATCTGCATATGTCCAATTCTCGGTGTAAGGGAGGTGTATTCCAGATTTCATATGGTCTAGTGATATGCCTAAATTAGTATATAGAAGTGAGGGGTAACTCTTATCTCATGAGAAATTTTTTCTTTAAAAATGGCAAGAAATTTTAAATTGAGTTTTTCTTTATCGAGTAAGTTGGCTATGTGGATTTGATATTGGGGGGAAGGATTGTAGGAAAAGTGGAAATATTGATATAGGAAGGTAGAGACTTGAGATTATTGTTCCCTTTGTTTGGTTGCTTCATTCATAATAGGTGCTGGGTGACAGACTGCCAGTTGTCAAAAGTATAATTTAGCCTGAATTTTTTTTGAAGATGACCATACTAGATAGGGTGGTACTGTTGGTACTCTTAATTGCTGAGTCACTGTTTTAAGTTTTAATTTCTTAAAGGCTTCTGTCAGCAAGCTGTTAAGGAGCATTAATTACACCCTATTAAATGTTTCCAATGGCCTAAAACAGCATGCATTCAATGGTTTCTTGTCAATAAAAACTTTCTATTTGTTTTTTTCTACCAATGCTGAGTATACTAGTCACTATTCGTGTTTCTTAATTTGTCATCAATTAAATGTATATAGACAAATATGAATTTGATTAATTAAGGTTTGACTTTAATTAAAAAAGATTAATTATTTTAATTTTAGAAATTGCAATTAGAAGTAACTTGTTTGAAGTGGGGATAGGCCATGATAGTGCTGATATCTCTGCCGAAACAAAAATTATTTTTCCAAACAGGCTTATACTAAGATTCATTTTGAAATGAAATAATTCTTTCATTTTAAAGATTCAACACTGTAAATATGACTAACTGTCCTGGATGAAGTGATTTCTTGCTTATCCTTGGGCAGAGCTAGATCTGAAACATCTTTACAAATTGTAAGCTAACATCTCTCTCTATGGTGATGACTCCTATTTTATTTGTATTTTATTGTTAATAGTCATCAATATCAACAACAGTATGTCTTTTCATGCAGTTTTTGGTTATGAACCGCATTCAGTTTTGCCAATTGGAGTTGTTGCGTTAGCTGACAACACAGGTTTTATGCCTCTTCCTAAAATAAAAGTTCTTGCTAGCAGTGCGGTAAGGCTTTTATATACCCTTTTTTATAATGAAGGTTATTGAGGATATAATTTAAAATTTTTCTTCTCACACTTAACAAATAGATATTTTACACACCATTTTTGAGACACATATGGACATGGTTGGGCTTAACACCAGTGACAAGGAAAAGGTTTACCTCTCTGTTGGATGCTGGCTATAGTTGTATCTTGATACCTGGTGGAGTGCAAGAAGCATTTCTCATGGAGCATGGTTCTGAGGTACATTGTTTTTCATTCTCATGGAGCATGGAAAATGTTTATTCTTTTAGATATAATATAAGATTATGACTGATGTCAAGTTGGAGTAATATGTTGGTATAGGCTTTTTTCCTTGCTATGCAAGTGCTTTGGCTGAATTACCATTTGACTGCCATATGTTTGATAGTCATAACACTTTGGTTTCTTCCCACTCTGATATTTCGTGTCTAATTTTTATATCTAGTTTAGATAGGAAAGTGGGAAAAATACATTCTTTTGATTCATTTATATGGGTTATAGACTGAATTTTAGGATCAGTAGCCTGAAATGTTTCAGCTATAATATGACAGTATGGCTTGCTAATAACACTGTTAAGTTGTATCTGATTCTTGATATTAGAGTAATGTTGAATACAAGAGAATATACAAATTGTGGATTATGCACAAGTATCAATACACTAAGAAAAAAGGTTGATCAAGCTTGTTTTATCTATTACGCAAATTAGAAGCTGTTGAACCAGAAAGAAACATTCACTACAAATGCCGATAGAAACTTGGATTTCTTTTTTAAAATATGAAGAGTTACTCCCTACAGCAGGCTAGTCGTATGTAATCTCTCAAAAACAAACAAAACAAGAACAGAAATGTAGATAGTTGCAAACACTTTGAGGGGTCTGCTTCCTCCCTGCCCATGGGCCTAAAATGCTCCAGGCTCCTTCCCTCCCTTGTATCCTTTCTCCTAGCTGTTACACGCCCCTGCCCATGGCCCAAATTCCTCTTCAGACCCTTACTTACATCATATTCATTGCTTGTGTCTCTATTCCCTTAATACCCTTTCTATTTCTCTTTTAACATACACTTATGGGAAGCCTAACATAAGCTGATGGAAGAAGGCAGTTAGATCCTTAGATCCTTTTTATTTAGTTTTACTCATTTCATATTGCAGACTGTCTTGTAGTGTGGGGTCAAGCTATGGTTGAACTAGATCATATAGGGTATACATATAATGTGAGGCTACAGCCAAAGAGTGAGAGTCTGTCAAAGCTTTTTAACACTTGATGGGGAGCTACAACAAGGAATGGAATGATTCTAAGGTTCAGATTGACAAAGAAGTTCTAGAATTTGTGAATAGACCAAAAAGGTTGAAAGTTTGGAAGTTTCACGGAGGAGTGCTGCAGCTTTGGATTTTGAAAGGAAAGTTTTCATGTGAAGGACAAGACTTGTAAGTTAAAGAAATACAATGACCAACAACAAAATAGTAGTTAGAATAATTGAGTAGCAATGTCATTAGGCTATTGGTTTAAATGGAGATAATGCCATGATAATTGAGAAGCAATTTAATGAGGTAGACATGAGCCATGATACTACTGGGTGCCATTAGTGGCAGAAAACTCATACCTGCTTGCACCATGTGATGTTTGTAATAAAAATGTAAAAGAAATCGTTCATTTAATATGCCTCATGCAAGGCTAAAGATCAGTAGTGCCGTCACAGTTCTGTTTGTTTGAATTCTGACACTGGCTGTGAAGTCATTTCAATTTGATTACTGCAATGGGTCCAACTGATTTCAATCTACCAATTATGCACCTTGTCATTGTGCATGTTTGCTTTTATGATTGAATCATTGTACAGTCACAAAATGCCTAAAAAATTATGCTAAGGGTATATTCAGGATACGTACATCATCATAGTGGTTAGATAATTTGGTGGCAATATCTTGCTGATTGTTTAAAGGGTGATATCTTTTACTGTTTGGTTTTGGGTTGCTTTTAACTTGTTTCTACTGTTTGTAAAGATAGACAGAAAGGGTTTCAGATAAAATAGGTCTTACAATATGAAACTCCTTTATTTTATGATTTATATTCATACAGGTTTAACAATATAAAGAATTAATTGCTTTCTAGATTGCCTATCTTAAAGCAAGAAGAGGATTTGTCCGCATAGCAATGGAGAAAGGAAAACCCCTAGTTCCAGTTTTCTGCTTTGGTCAGGTATTTCTTTATTGTCCATATATCTTTTATTCTTAAGGAAAAATCTTGCAGCATTTTGCTGACTCCCAGATTAGCTGCAGAAAACTGTTAAACTAAAATGTTGCTGTACATTATTTCCCTATCTGCTAATGTTGCTAATTCATGTTTCTGATTTTATCTTTCATTCAAATAAACTCTCACTTCCCTTTGGTGCAATTTTGCTATAGTCAAATGTCTATAAGTGGTGGAAACCAGGTGGGAAGTTAATTCTGAATTTTGCAAGGGCTGTCAAGTTCTCCCCAATATATTTTTGGGGAATTTTCGGGTATGTATTTCTTTTAAATGTCAACTTGCCCCCTTCCTGTGATCTCTTTTACTCCTATTTTCACTAGTCAAGTGGCTTTTGCATGATGAATGAAGCTAATTTTTTAAGTTCAAACTTGAGGTTGCCCAATAAATTAAATTCAACAAGATGGAACAATAGAATAAGCCATTTCTAAAATATTAAACCATTTTGAGAATCAGTTTGGTACATAAATGAAAGGTTAGCTTTTGTCTGGTTCATGGCTTAGAATATTTGCTAAGAATGAGATTGGAAAAGGTGGATTCAATTAATGTTTTGCAGATTGCATGCCTTTTATAGTGGCAGCAGTTATTTGACTGGTGTATCAGTATGAAACTTAAACCAGTAAGCATAGAATTTGTTATCTGGAACTAATTTTTAACACGAATTATCTCTTCTCTTCAGATCTCCGATACCCTTTAAACATCCGATGCATGTGGTGGTGGGTAGACCAATTGAGCTCGAGAAAAATCACGAGCCAACTCCTGAGGAGGTATATACTATCATGCCTTTTTGTTTTAACTGGCATTCATCAAGTATCCAGTATCTTATGTCATCTCCTAGTTAAAAATGTCTGCCTTTTCATCTTGTTAATAAGTTGCCAATATAGTAAAGAAATCTTGGAATAATTATAACCTTCCATTTGACTTTAACTTTGAAAGGCATATTTTCTCTTGTCCTACACAGAAGGTTTTGACTTCCTTGAAATAAACTTTTGTAAAGTAATCCTTTAGGCTTTAGCACAGCAAAATATGCAGACGCTAATCCAAGATTTTCAATTTTGCATGATATGGATAAACTATTTTTAGATAGGTACTTGCAAGCTATGGATAGGGCCTGCAAGATATTTACAAATTTGAGCTGCACATGACTAAACTTTTGATCCCTTATTTCCTTCACTTGGTTTTAGGTTGCCAAAATACATAGCCAATTTGTTGAAGCACTTCAAGATCTATTTGAACGACACAAAGCTCGAGCTGGATATCCAAACCTTGAGTTGAGAATTGTTTGATATGGTCGTAACTTCGACCCATAGTTTCATGGGGGTAATTACACTTATCTTCTCTTAGGTTAGGCTTTATTTGGAGTTTTGAAGATGGAGTGGAGTGATTGGTTCATGATTAATTGGATTTGAATGGAGTGAGGTAAATAAATACTGTTGATTGATTGAGAAAGGAGTTATCTTTGTTGTTTTAGAAGTCACAGTGGTAATTAATCATGTAAATTGTAAACTTCCAATTATGAGTCCGTGAACAATTTATGTCAGATATATTTATAAATCTAAGATTACTTTAGGATGCTACGTATGACTCTATGTAATGTTTGGTAGAGATAAATGAAAATAGGTGAAAGAGAGTGAAAAGATGTTTGGTTGAGATGAAAGAAAATTAAAAAGAGATGAAATATTCAAATTAAAATAGTTAAGTTAGTAATTGAATTAAAAAAACTAAAATTGTTTATTTGTGAAATGCCAATTTTACCCCCACCATAGGAAAAAAATGGTCATTTTTTTATTTCACTAAAAGTTTTTTTAATATTATTAGGCATATCGCATATGCAGTTTTTTTAAAATTATATGCATGGAGAAAGCATGCAGGTAGAGATGACAAAATATGTCAAGTTAACCATGTTAGCTCGAATTCATTTGATGAAATATAGAATTTACATTAAATATGAACTTTTTAGCCTAATCCAATCATCGTCCAATGAGGGTTAAGTCCATTAAAAGTCCACAAAAATTGAGTTTTTATAAGACTTGTGTTTCATTTTTTAGGTTCGAATTAAATTTGGGCTTTTTTTGCATGTCAAATTATAGTCTACAACCCACATTGGATCGGGTAGACCATTTTACCACCTATACATGTAGGTGAGTAGAGGAAACATAGACTCACACTCACGGGTAAGGTTGCACCAATCTGATGAGGTAAGCTTGCATCAAAATGAAATAACCAAGGACAGTAATGGTAAATTGTTTTTGGACAATAGGACATGCACATGTTCCTATAGTTTTCATCTCATTTTTGAGATAAAAGTAACACCCGTGAGACCCACCCCAATTTTGCCTACTTTTCATCCCATTACATCTCTACCTAACATGTCTATTGAAAGTATTTCAACTCTCTTTCATCTCATGCCAACTTTCTTACCAACTAAAACACTGTTAATATAGGAAGCAGTGACATATATGTAGAATGACATGTTGGGGTGACATTTTACAGACATAATACTTCTCAAACAAGCATTGCACTCATGTCAAGCACTCATCTATTGTGTAATAATTAAAAAAAAAATCCTCCTCTTCTTGGCTTGGACATCTTTACAATACAATTTGGACACCTATCCAAGACAACTTAGGCATGAGCCAAGAGAGTGGCCTAGTACCCTCACCTCACCCTTGGCTAAATACTTCTCAAAAACTGATATCATAAAAAAAGTATTAAAAAAATCAGATCACTTCACATTATTGCCTAATAATTTGAGGACCTTGCCAAAAATATCAATTTTAAATTAGGATAAAAAAGGAATCATTCTGCATGATGATATTTAACTCTCAAATCTTGTGTGGAAGAAAGAAAGTTTATTAGACTATAATAACTTAAAAAGATTCATGGTTAAAATATGTTTTTTGTTTCATAAATATCGAAATGTTCAAAATTCATTCTTACAAAACTTTTGATTTGTTTTTTCCCTCCTGGTAAAATTGAAATGTATCTAATTATGACACGGAGCTAATATCAAATATATCCAAACTTACATGTCTATTGACCATGCACATTAGTCAGTCCACTAGCCAATTGAACACCAACATGTGTCAAGACACTAGCATTATCTCTCTTTATCTAACATGGATGATTTAGCCTCAAATTCCTCTCCTTACTCCATGCGAACCCCTCCCTTTGGTGGCAGAGGTTTGGTCAAAGAAGCCCATGGTTGTAGCGGATGGCAGCGGCGACATTGAGGTTCTCGACTTGGAACAAGTTAGACTCAAGTTAGTTTGGGTTGGAGCAGAATCAGGGCTTGAAGAACTACGACTCGAGAATTGTGGGGCTGGAGGTGGTTGCGATTGCCGAACGCGAAGAAGCTATTGATTGGGCTGTACAACAAGACGTTGAAGGAGATCTGGTTTTTGTGATGGGTTCCGGATATGAACTTTTCAACTAGATCTGGTTTTTTATGGGTTTAGATGGTCAACAATGTTTGTAGTGCGTTTTCCGAAGAGGGTGTTCATGGTGGGTTTCATGACGAGAGCTGGTTCGTGATTGCGATTAGGGTGGTTCGAAGGGTTCATGGTGGGTTTCGTCATGGGTCGCGGTGGTTTTGCGATTTTATAATGTTTAACTTTGTGTTCAGCATTTTAAAACACTGGTCCTTTAGAAAGGCTGAACTTGTTTCATAACTAGATTTCACCTTCTAAGGACTATCCATTGGAGCAATTTGTTGGATTTCAAAGTTCCTAGTTTCTAATATTGGCTTTGTGTATGGCCAAAACCCATTCTCTTCCATGAGGCTTGGCAATTGGCATAGGGAAACTGAAAAGCACACTCAACTACTCTTAAACTTGCTTGATGTGTAAATGATTCACAAGCATCATGCAACATTTCACAAGTGATCATTGGCCCTTTCAAGCCAATTGTAAGAATCCCAAATCATCAATTCGTGAACAATCTTAGGTCTCCTTGTTTAGGGGGTTGCATGCTGTTGAGCGGAGAGATCCAAACGCATTTCAACTGGAATGCAGAGTGAGATTCATAATTTGTTGATTTTGAGAGAAATTTTTACATTGATTATACTTTTAGAAGTAAAAAAATTGAAAAGCCCGACCCTTACTGCATTACCATACATGTAGATTCGGATTATACAAACCTAGTTCCGAGTTAAAATTTAACATATTTAAATTTTGTAAGAATAAATTTTAAATATTTCGATATTTGTAAGATGAAAAATGTATTTTAATTCAAATTAATTTAAAGACTAAAAAAAGGGTACATCATGGTTCAGTGGTTCACTTATGAAGCGGTCTCCTATAGAAGTCCACAATTCATTAAAAAATCCTTAAACATCAATCACTCGTCAAAATCAACACATGTTTCCCATCATCTTTTTGTTCAAAGACAAGAACATAATTAACACGTGTGTTAAGGGCAATAATGCAAGTAAGGTTAGATACAAATTTTATCACGCAATAACAAGAGCTTTGATTTGTTTTGTTTAATTAACATGACCTAGAAGACCCAAAGTAAAGTGAAAAATTCGTCCTCTCTAGTAGTCTCTAGTTCATGTCGTGGAAGACCAGGGTTTTGTCGTTGAAAATTCAAACGTTTGTTTCACTATACCATCACCATGTTCAAACGTTGCGGTGCACGCAGAAGAAAATTCAAATGGAAGAAGGTGCTAGTAGCAAGTAACTGTGACACGATTTCACAGTATCTCATCATGCTACACAAGCCGTTTGATTTGTTTTTAATATAAAATCTACGGCTACAAATCATGCAAACGAAAATAGCGAAGCCAGCAGTGAACGAAACTCCGAAGCCACTGCAGAGAGTGGTGGAAGACAATTTCATTTCGCTGTTACGTTACGGTCATGCGGAACCTGCGCGCAGCTGCACCAGATCCAAGCCCAGATAGTGACCCACGGACTCCAGGGAAACGATTACGTCACCCCGAGTTTCGCACAGCATGCGCGCGCCTCAGCGGAATTCGCCACGCCCGCAGAGTATTCAACAAAACGGCGCCACGTGGTACGCCCAAGCCGAGTGCCACCTCGACGTGGTCGTTTTGTTCGCGCGCTTGCACCGCGCCGGCGCGTTCCCGAACTGCTTCACGCTCCACATGGTAGTCAAGTCTTGCGCCTATGCGAACGCGCTGAAAGACGGAGAACAGGTTCATTGCGTTTTAGCCAAACGCGGCTTTCAGTCGAACACGCTTGTAGGGTGTGCGTTGATTCATATCTATTCATTGAGAGGGGGTTTATTGGGGACGCTTACAAGGTGTTTGCTGAAATGCGCGACAATAATGTATTCGATTGGACTGCTATTATTGCCTCACACGTGGCGTGCCGCGACATGCTTTCCGCGCGGAGGCTCTTTGACCTTGCGCCGCACCGGGACGTGGTGCTGTGAAACGTCGTCGTTTCGGGGTACATCGAGTTGGGAGACGTGATGGCTGCGAGGGAGCTGTTTGATGGAATGCCGAATCGTGACGTGATGTCGTGGAACACCGTGCTGAACGGATACGCGAATAATGGCGAGGTTGAATCGTTCGTGAAGGTGTTCAATGAAATGCCTGTGACTGTGAGGAATGTTTATTCTTGGAACGGGTTGATTGGAGGGTATGTTCGGAGTGGGCTGTTTAATGAGGCTTTAGAGTGTTTTAAACGGGTGTTGATGTTGGTTGAAGGTGAAGGTGAAGAAAGGTGGTGATGGTGTGGTTGTTCCTAATGATTACACCATTGTGGCGGTTTTGTCCGTGTGTTCGAGATTAGGGGACCTTGAGATGGGTAAGTGGGTGCATGTTTATGCAGAGAGAAATGGGTATAAAGGGAACTTGTTTGTTGGAAATGCTTTGATTGACATATATGCAAAATCTGGGGTTATAGACAAAGCTCTTCATGTGTTTAATGGCTTGGATGTGAAGGATGTAATAACATGGAACACTGTAATTAACGGCCTCTCCATGCATGGCCACGTGGCCAATGCTTTGAGTTTGTTTGAGCAGATGAAGAGCACGTGAGAGGTCGGAAGGTGTTATTTTCGTTGGGATTTTGTTGGCCTGCATGCATAGGGGGTTGGTGAGAGACGGTTTTATGCATTTCCGATCGATTGTTGATGATTACTCGATCGTGCCTCAGATTGAGCATTATGGATGTATTGTGGATTTGCTGGGAAGAGCTGGTCTTATAGACCAGGCTGTGGATTTCGTGAGGAAGATGCCTATGGAGCCAGATGCGGTTATTTGGCAGCGCTGCTCGGGGCATGTAGGATGTACAAGAATCGTGGAAATGGCAGAGCGGGTGCTTCGGCGGCTCATTGAACTTGAACCCAACAACCCTGCAAACTTTGTCATGCTTTCAAGTTTCAAACATATACAAGGATCTTGGAAGATGGCAAGATGTGCCCGATTGAAGGTCGTGATGAGAGATACCAGGTTCAGGAAAGTGCCGGGATGTAGTGTTATTGGGTGCAATGATAGTGTGGTGGAGTTCTATTCCTTGGATGAGAGACATCTTGAGACAGAGTATATATTCCGCATTGCAGGGATTGACTATTCTGTTAAGATCACATGGATACGTTCCAAATCTTGTGGATGTTGCTCATGCAAACTGAATGAGGTAGAGGTATTGTGAGGATAGTCATCAATTCTTTGTGATCTGGCTCAGCATCCGAAAGTCCCAATCAACTCAACTGGCCAAAATCAATTCTTTAAATTCTGGGTCCGTTTGGAAAATCAATTCTAAGGCCTTTGCAATAGTGAAAAATCATGTGGGCAAAATCACCGAGTCTTTCATCCGGCATTCGCTTGTTGTCAAAATCATTTATGTTATACATCAAATGTCAATTACTTAGCAGGTAGACGAGTAATTTGGCAATGGTTACTTCTCCATGCCTCTCCTTCATTAGCATTTGGCTTCACCTGAACTTGAGACTAGGGAAATGCATTTCATTTTCCTATTCAGCAGTCATGCCATTGCTATTGTTGGAAGAATGTATTAGTGAAATACTTGTTTTGGTTCAGAAAAGGTTACAAAGTTGTGAATTGATAGACTATACCCAATAAAATGCTGAACTAAGTCTAACAGCTCTGCAATTAAACATTTGCTTTCGTTGGAAGAATGTATTAGTGACATACATGATTTGGTTCAGAAAAGAATACAAAGCTGTGAATTGATAGATTATACCCAATAAGATGCTGAACTAACTGCTCTGCAATTAAACATTTTGCCTTTCACGGTATTATCTTTAAGAGTAGTTTCAAATGTCATTTGTTTTTTGGTTTTCTGCCGCCACGCAATTAATGAATAATAAAATCCTGATTCCTTGAGTACCACTTGGTTCTTAATTTTTTTTTACTGATGTTGTGCTGAGAGGAGTAACGTTTTCTGGTTTAAAATTTTACTGTTAATCTCTTGTTCTGTTGATTGGCAACAACGTCTTGACATTCATCATTATCAATTAGCTGTTGCTTCGGCCTACATGCTTGAAATTGTCTCTACTTGAGGCTCTAAATGGGTATTCGATTGGATCATGTATAGTGGTTACATTACTCCGCAAGTTCTTGTAGTTTTATCAAGTGTTTAACCAAGTCCATATATTATATGAATTAAGTTTTTAACCGCCTTCAATGACCATAACAGGGAAAATGGGAAATGAACTTGTCTTTGACAATTTTGTCCAGTGGCTTCAGAGATTCGTTTTCAGCACTAGCTTCACTATTTTTGCTTGTAAATACTCCACCTGAGGATGCATTTGTAATGTTAACGCAGGCTGCTATTTTATAAGCTTGGCGTTAGGTTTGGCTATGCTGATTCTTCCTTTTGGTCTAGCACGTGACTTACTCCTGGAGTAATAAATTTATTCTTCCACAAATGTGTCTGTAATTTATTATTACTGTTAAAATTATATATATATATATATATATATATGTGTGTGTGTGTGTGTGTGTGTAAGTATAAAGTGAGGTAGTATTATCAATTATGATACTTGTACTTGCATCCAGTGTTATCAAATTAGCCCTATCCTAACGAGATCTTGAGTAATTTTGAGATAATAAAAAACTCAAATAAAAATATCAATATTAATTAATGCAAAATCAAGACACTAGCCACATGAAGAAAGTTGACCAAAGGGTAACTGCAATAGATGCTAGAGCATAAGTCCATAGCATGATAACAGAACATTCACTTTCACCAGATCCGAACAATTGAGCAATAGTGCCTGTCAAAGTAAACCAAGAACAAAATTTATTGTCATTACTTAAGCCTAATGAATTTCTAATGTAAAAATAGTTTTTTTTTCTTCGCTGAATAGTAAAAATAGTTGAAACACAAGAAGGAAAAAACAATAATTTTCCCTATTAAAGGAATCAATAACTTGTTTAAGGTAACGACATTTTCTTTCGGATATGGTTGATTAAAATTTATTGAAAATTACTAATTTTGATAGATTTTTTTTCTCAATTAATGTTTCTCTCTTAATTTATATTAAATAAAAAGAAAAATTTACCAAAATTCATAATTTTCAATAAATTTTAACCAATCAAGTAAAAGGTATTCAAAATAGAGTGTTAAAAAGATTGTGGCTAGTATTAATCTTCTAACTTCTTTAATCTTTGTTCATTTGTATTCTAAAAGTCATTTTCAAGTTTATTTGCTTTTATTTTGGTATTTTTAAAGTAAAATAAAACTCTTCGCAAGTAAAATGACATGATATTCAAATACTAAGCAAATTAATTAATTAGTAAGCGGTAACTAAAAATTTTCCCTATTAAAGGAATCAATAACTTGTTTAAGGTAACGACATTCTCTTTCGGATATGGTTGATTAAAATTTATTGAAAATTACTAATTTTGATAGATTTTTTTTTTCAATTAATGTTTCTCTCAGTTAAAAATGCTCTTGGTCAAGCTCGTGGTTCACTCCTTTGGGTCGATCTCTTTGACTAAGCCTATGGTTGATTCCTCTAAGCCAAAAACTCTATGGCTTAACCCATGGTCGACTTCTTTGATTAGAGTTTGCAATTGATGTCTTTTGGCCAACTCTGGTTGAATCTATGATAAATTTGGTTCTCAAGCTTAGACTTAGATGATATCTATATCTCTAGCAATTAAGGATCAAGGTACTAACTACTGATATTGCGAAGGGACGCTCCTTTAGCAATATAAGAAACCTCCTCCAACGGTATAAGGAACCTACTACGCAATAATAGGAACTAGTGTAAGTTTTTTTTTTTAAATGGACAAATGTTAATTATTAGAATTTTTAGTTTTTGTTAGTGAAATTTATCAATGCAAGAAGGGTATTAATATTTCCTTAGAAACTCTAGAAAGAGAACACACTTCTAAAGACCATTTTCATGTCATATTTAAAGGTTACTTGTGTGGCAAGAATACAACACATCAACATTGTTTTCAACACACCTTTTATTACAAAATAAAATCAACATTGATCGTACTAAATAATTTATTTATCATTTCTTATTTAAAAAGTCACACTTTCTATTTAAAAAAATTCATCTAACCAAATAATACAAAAAATATAAACAATAATTGCCTTGTGGTGCTGTCTAAATTTATAATTTTCTCGTAAAATACATTTATGGTCCCTCAAAATATCTCGAAACCTAATTTTAATCTTTGCAAAAAATTAACATTTTAGTTATCTACATTTTAACATTAAAAAATGATGTGCTTTTAGTCTCCAATGACTAAAAGCATGTGTTTTATGTAAAAACATATTGAATTTTTTATAGAGAATAAAATTGAATTGAGATATTTCAAGAAATCAAAAGTATATTTGACCATAAGCTAGATTTAGGTTACCTATATTCATGGCTGGTGGAAGTGCATATTGAAGTAGAAGCACAAACTCATACAAGGCATCTGAATGCACCAAACTCAAGTGCATGGCACCTTTGACAACTGCAATACCCAAAAGAGGCAGGAAAATATATCTGACCACTACAATTCCCACAATGGTCCACACTGGAGCAGTTGTTCCTTTCAAACCTGGCCCATTTACCCATAATTTTTTCCTTTAATAAACAAATCACCAAACTAAAAGGAAAGTAGTACACTTTAAAAGCTACAACTAACAGCATAAAGTATCACCTTTAAGTAGGTTTGCACCCATTATTAGAGTGACAATAGGGATGGCTGCCTCACTAGAAAATGGGACAGAAAAATGAAAGTTAGATAGATGTCTTGAATTGAAGACCCAAAGAATAACGGTGAAACCAAAAATAAATTACAATATTTACGCCCATATGCACACACACTTGCATTTTTTTATATACAATATTCACATTAAAGTTAGAATTTGTTAAGGATATTTATCTCATATATGTTTTTACTTTATTTTATTTTATTCCCTACCAAACAACTTAAAAAATTGTTTCACTTTACTCCTTTTCATTCTTTTGGCCTTTTTGTTTTCCTAAACCTTGATGAAAGAAATTAAAGTATTGATTAAACAAATCAATCTAGCTCTGCCTAAAACGACCAAATTAAAGGTCTCTGAACCTTTGGGACGTGCACAAACCGGTATGGGGCACATGATTGTTATAACATTAGCACATGAAACTTTTGGGCAGTTTGCAAAATTTAAAGGTTTCTTATTTGTTAGATACCAAAAAGTGGGAAGCTATCATGTTAAAGTTAAACAATAAGCAATTTGTAGTTAAAAATCTTAAAGAGTAAAGTTTTTAGATGCATACCCTAACATGGAAGCTGAGTCTTCGACCACATGAAGCGGGGCATTATTGCCTATAATTAAATTACGTGTTTGGGGGACTCCACCAATGATAAAGCCAGCAATCTGTGAGACATATAAAAAAAAAATTATTTGGAGACTATTAACTTGTAACAGCATTGAGCTGAAATAAATAAGATTTGAGACATGAGAGAATAAGTAATAGGACTATTACTTTCTAGACCAAAATAACACGTTTTTTTTTTTTTATTTAAGTACTAACAAAAATGGATATAAAAAAATGAAATAATTTACTTTACTAATGTGGCAATGCATGAAACCTCGTGAGTTTTAATTAAGTAAATGTCCAAAATCCAATCCATCATACCGATTCTATGCTATTAAAAGAATTTATGGATCCGATCTAAGACTAGTGGATTCTATGTTACCAAGTAGGAACCAAATATAATTAGTAAATGATCAACAGGGAAAACATGATAACAAATTGTTTCCAATTAGGAAAAGAGTACTGTATCATACTGCTCCGAGGATTGATGGCGCAAACATGGATTTGAAATTTAAGTTGCTTGAGATCATCCTCACATGATGCTTAATTTTACTTGGGAATGAAACCTGGAAAAAAAGAAAAAACCCAACACATTATTATGACTACATTTGTTGTCATAAGACAGATGAAGAGAAAAAAAAAACAGAAGCTTATATGACTTATAAAAGAAAATTCTTGTACTCAGTGATATATGCATCATGTATTTCGGTATATTAGGTAAAATCTCTTGCCTAGAGCCTATAGAAGCAGATTGCAGAGGAATTCAAATTACAAATAGTTCATACTACAAAGGAAATAGTTCATACTACAAATAATTCACATGGAATTTATCTAACAATAAATATGATGATAACACAATTTCAAAGAATGTGTTGTTAACATTTCTCTTAAGCATTATATATAAACTCTTGACTGTTTAAAATGCAAATTCTACTTAAACGAAGCTGAAAGGAAAACTATTCATAAATTATAAAATCAGTAAATAATAGAAACTTTTAAAAAGGGAAGTTTTTAGCAAGCCTCACTTTTTCCACCGAATTTGTTTCAGGTAGCAGTATGGTATATGCATCAACCATCGTGTCTTTTGTAGGATTAAGTGTTTCTGAAAAATTGTGGGGGTGTGAATCTGATATGTCTGCTGAAGCCTTCAACATGCTTCTGTCATTGCTTGTACTGTCTTCATTTTGGATTCTACTTGAGGAAATCCGCATTAAGTTGTAAACATATGACCATAGAAAAACTGCTCCAATCTAAAAAATAAGCGTAGAATCAATTATAGCCAACTAAGTTTAGAGAGTTGTTATGGTACCTAGAGAAATCTAAGTGTTTTGGTAAAACTATTTTTTGGGTCAATAATTGAATGAAGAAAGTTTCTCAATAATATGACCAAAATCCTTAAATTTCAGAGGGTACCATGAAAATTCTCTTAAGCTTATTGTTTTCGTGTGTAAAGCGCACACTGTAAAATATATCAGCACTTGCAACTTCAAAATTAACATTTTGCATACCGCCATAGAAAGTGCAGCATAAGCCATCCCATATTGATTGCAGAGATCAGGTTCTCCAAAAGGGCTGCCTTTCTGTTTACATATAGCTGGAATAATGATCATAGGCAGGTTCCCTAAATTTCCTGTCCACATCAATCTAAAAAATGAGCTCAACCATAAAATGCATCAATCAACTAATGATTCAAAAGTTTGATGCTCTAATAAAAATAATGCATTGCAGAATTTTGCAAGATGTATTCTTAGTCTAAGTAGAACTTTTGTGGGTAAAACAAGCCTATAATTTGGATGGATTGGATGGATTTTTATCAAGTGAATCATGAATGGATCATATATTTGAAATGATTTTTTAACGAACCAAAATGAATTAATGAATTATTTTCCTCTGATCCATTATAATTCAAATTAAAATTTATCCGATCCATCCACTTTATCACCCCCTAGATTATCATCGGTTACAAATTTGGTGGCATGAACCTCATGTACAAGGAACTCCTATATAACATTAACATCATTTTGGATAATTCGTTCTTTCTTTTATATATTTAAAATATGCAAAATTGTAGAGAGAAAGCCAAGACTCAAACAGAGGACAAAAAATACAGAAACAATAGAAATATGCAAGCGATAAGTTTGATTTTTCAGTTTCGGGGTAACAACTGTATTCATGTATACATGTGAGCTCCAAGAATAAGATAAAGACTATGAAGCGGCATTTTTATCTTAATGACTTAAAATTGGATGTGGCTCCTCTCTACTGTAAGAAGAGAAAGACAAGCGGGTCCCACCTAGACCCTGTGTCTTTCTCTTTTCTTATTGCACCGTCCAGCAGCTAGAGAGAAACTGTGAGCCTAAAGAGTTAAGATTTCTCAAATGTACTAGGTTATGCAGATGACATGTGCTGTTTCCTGCATTCATTCAATTATTTGTGAAGAGGAGTTCATACCAGCAGAACAGCAACCCAAGATTAGACCTTCCATGCGTTTGGGAGGCCTTGTCATCTTAATCAAAACCCATCCCAAGGCCGAGCCTAATATGAATGTGCTAAGAATATTCACCGGCATGAACCACCTAAATGACAAGAAAAAAAAAATATCACAAAACACAAAGAAACTAATTCTCAAATCAGAAGCAGCACACAAGATTACATATAAACATTACTCACAACTTAACAAAACTCTCAAAAGTAATGGTTTTGGCCAGATTGCTACCCACCAGCGATGGATTAAACACATAAAACACAAGCTGTCACAAAAAGAGCACCGTTTCCATTAACCTGCACAATGAAAAAAACAAAACAAAAGAAAATAGATTTTCAGGTATTGTAACCTGATTCACTTTCTTCCTTGCATCTTCTCCCAATATTGATATGTTATCCAGTGCAAGAAACAAGCCAAGTGCAGTAATCAATAAGACCTTGATAACCGGGAAAGAGGCAACATAAAACAGCTGTATAAACCCCATTACACCAAATCATCTACAATTTTTTTTTATCTGTAGGAATCGAAGATAGTGTTAAAAAATTTATAATAACTCATACAATCAGCCAAATTAGACTTCCTTAACAACCTGCACGCAAAGAAAAAAAGACTATAGTAACAAAATATGAATCTGCATTTATGAAAAACCAAAGTGCAAAAATCAAAAATAGAAAACTAAATAATTTTGTCGCATCCTCGTACTACAGTACCAGACCTCGACAACGACGGAACACATTCATGAACGTGAAAGTGAAGAGGAGGAGCAGCAGACAGAGCAGTTCTGTTCTGAAATTAAAACATATGCATCACATCCGCCGCGAATAAAAGAAATTCAAGAAATGTGATCAGAGAAAAGTCGTAAATAAACGACGACTAGATTTAGTTACGTAACCAATATATAAAACGGAACGATAAACATAAAAATATGGGAGAACATGACACTAATAACTGTTTACGATGTGTAGCCATAAAAGTTGGTAGCACCTTCCCAATTAAATAGTAAGACGCATGGAAATTTAGCCGACATTGATGATCTACGGAAGACCCAGGGGAATAAAGTAGAATCAGTTTATTATTATTATTACTGCCAGCGGAAATACATTATTGTATTTGTATTGTATATAAAAGAAGAAAAAAACACACACATATATTTATTTTATTGTTGGAAAAATAATTCTTATATTTCTTTTTAAAAACACATTTTAAGTTTTTCAGAATAAAAATAAAATTAAAGGAAGTAGTTGAATAGTTTGGAATTTAAAAAACAAAGATGATAATATTTAGGTAATAGTGATTTATTTAAGAAAAAATTATGAAAATAATGGGATAGTATGAAATCTTAAATTTAAAAAGATATTGTTCTTTTTAAATAACAATATTTGTTTATTATGTTAATGTTTAAAAGAATTTAACAATCTACTTTATCCAATACATTCTTTAACAAATATGAATTTTATAACAATTATTTACAATAAAGAAGGAATAAAAGAGAAATTTTAAGAGATATAAAAAAAATTACACCTATCAAATTATACGTATTAATCAATAATTAATGCAGACAAATTTAAGAGTACAAAAATAAAAAAATAATACAAACAAAATTATATTTTAGAAAAACAAAATATATTTTTTTAACAAAACCAAAACATATAAATTTAGAAACTTCTTAAGTCAAGTTTCAAAGTTGTCTTTTAAAAAAAATCAATTTTAGATATTATTTGTTATTAATATAACTTGTAAATGAAAGAGTGAAGAGTGGTTAGTGGCTGTTCACACCATTAAGTGGTTTTAGTTTTAGTTGAGGGGGTAAAATAATAAAATGTACATGTAAATCAAAATTTGTTTAAAATTTTATATTCCTATCATTTGTACATGACTTATTTTATTTTTGGTTTAATCATGGAAAAGTTGTTAAGTGTGTTTTTAAATGATATAATGGTCTAGAAAAAGAGATACCAAAAAGTTGTTAGCAAAAGTGGTATATCCCCTTTATTTATTGTTATAGATTATTTTATACTGATGGTAACCAAATAGTAATTAATAAGAAGTTTTATGCTTAATCATTGAGAAAGCAAAGCCTATGTTAAATTTTCTTCTCTTTTTAGATATAGAGTAGTTTGATTATTACATTATAGTTTATTCCATGCATGTTGCATTAGCACACATTTTTTAGGATAGATAATTATTTTCGTCTTTAAAAGTGTGCAGCATTGATAAACTTGTGTCTGAAAAATGAAAAAGTAAAATTTAATCCCGAAAGTGTAAAAAGTCAGTTAAATTCATCTCACCGTTAACTTTTGTATGTTAGTGTTAGAGAACTCGTCTAAGTGACATGTTGAGAAATACGTTCTTATAATTATACAACTAATTGACAAATATATCCACGAAATATATATCTAATCAGTTGACATTAGTAACAAGATACATGTACCAACAACACATTAGATTTAGAACTTTCTGATTTTGTAATTGTAAATATTTATTATAATTATAATTATATTTATAATGTCAATTTATTACAGATAAATCAAGACTGAAGAGGAGGTAACACAAGGGTAGGTTCTCAAATAAAATATCAGTTTGTCAAATCTTAAATGATCATCCACAAGTAGAAGAAAACAAGCATGAAAGGTCTAACAATCAGAACTATAATGTTTTATGCTTTCCATGCTCCAGGGACATATTATCTCACTTTTTTCTTAGATGTTTACTATAAATATATATGTGATAACTAATTGAGAGAAAAAACTATAAAGCATTGTAGTTCTGGTTGTTAGATCTATCATGTTTGTTCTCTTCTACTTATGAATGATCCATTTAAGATTTTACAAACTGATTTTTTGTTTGAGAACCTACCATGTTTTGTCTCTTTTTGAGTCTTGATTTATTATGATAAGTTGACATTGTAATTAAATATAATTATAATAAATATTTGCAATAACAAAATCATAAAGTTCTAAGTCTAATGTGTTGTCGGTGCATATATATTGTTATTGATGTCAACTAATTAAATATATATATTTCGTGGATACTTTTGTCAATAAGTTGTATAATTAAAGGACAAAAATAATAAATTGTTAAATTAGGGACATATTTATTAGTAACTTTAGTCCTATGTCCACAAGAGCATCAAGTAAGTAACATTCTCTTGCGTACCACATAGACGAGTTCTCTAACGTTAACTGAAGAAAGTTAACAGTTTGACATATTGTCTCAATTGTACACTTTCAAGAATTAAATTTTTCTTTTTCATTTTTCAATGATGTATTTGTCGCAGTCAAACACTTATAGGAACAAAAATGATTATTTACCTCTTTTTTATCATGACATTTGATGTGAAGTATTAACTAGTTTTCATGATGATTATGTAATTTTTATCAAAAAATTTGGTTGATCTTTATTAGAGTATCTCATTTCAATCACATTTTTTGTCCATAAGATTAAAACTAACCTTGTTTAAGGAATTATATCTTGTATCATTTGAATCAACAATTTGTGGATACACAAAACTTTAATGATGTAATCTAATTATGTTCTTTTAATTATTAATTAAATTTATTAAGAATCATATATTTATGTGAACCACACACTTTTTAGTTAATGAATTTCCTTTATAATTTTACATTTTTATAATATACTAACTATCACAATTAATATAAAAACACAATATTGTTTAGACCAATCTTTAAAATATTTGTTTCAAGTCTTATAAAATAAAACTACAACAATACCAAACATGAGTTACAATAAAAATTCAAAAGAATAATCTTAAAATATCTTTCGAGGAAATATTATCTTGAAAATCGTAATCTTGTTACCTGAATGATTAATATGTGGAAAATTGTTGGTGGCAGTTGAATAAACAAGTACGCAAAAGTATACTTTGCATTTGCATCTTAATTTGAAAAGTGAAACTTTGTAGTGTCCAACATCTTCGTCTCTGGACGCAAATATGCGTTTCGCATGTGTTTTTATCAAAATCTGAACATTTTATGTATGATAATAGACGAATTCAAGTAGATTTTGCTATGGCGAATAATGAATCGATTTTGTTAAGGAAGGGAATGAGTAAAAATTGAGAAATAACCTATATTTATAACATAAAATATGCGTTTTGAACATTTGTTTGTTTATTAATTAATCTATTGATAAGATAATAGGATAATATCATATAATTATATAATTCAAATAATGTGTATATATTATATATATTATTTATCTTGTAAATAATTTGAGAGATATTAAAAAATAAGATGATTACCAATTTGAATAATCATATAGAATATATGATTTTGATCAAGAGAGATCCTGTATATAAATTACTTTAGCATAACAAGATGGCTGCTTATTAAAACTAGATTTGGTATCATGCAAAGTATTGCTTACTTTTTTATTATTTCTATATAACTGATAATCTATTTGGTATTAATTGTAATATTGATAATCTATATATATATACATCCTGGCGGTGACGACATCTCAGCACGGCGATATTGGGATGCCCGAATAAACTCAAACGTTGAAGGCAGTTCGAGCTTAAGATAAAGTAATGGAATGTTATCAACAATATCTCATTATACGCCCCTCAGGGATACTTGGCTAAATTACCGAAATCTACATGAATTGTGGAATTGACGTTACCTGAATGATTAGGTTTCGCCGAAGGACGTGGAAAATTGCTGGCATTAGTTGAACAAACAGTCAACACACACGTTTACTTACTATTTGCTTCTGTGAAGTTTGAAAAGTGAGTGGAAAAAGAGGAACATTTGTTGAATAATTGTACACTCAGTATATTCGGGCACGTGATTAATTTTATTAAGATTTTAAAAAAAAAATAAGAGAAATTTGTTTGTTATGCAGATGAAAAAAGAGGAACATTTATTTTTATTAGACTAAAATATGAATTTTAGAAAAATATATAAATTTAAGATAAATTTAATATTACTAACTATTAATTAATCCTTGAATCCTAATTTTTATGAGTATTTATTTAATACTAATGAATGAATTAATTGAGTCTTATAAAAAATACTCGTGGGACTATTAATTTGAGAGTAAAAAATGAACAAAATAAGATCTTAAATTTGAAAAAAAAAGTACGTTGTATTTTTTGGCTTTTATGGGTTCTAAGATATGGATGTTTTCATATGCTTCACACGAGTTATTCCTAAGCTATCTTAGATATCTTATCAAAATAAGCTAAAAATCTTTTATTGATCAATCATAAAATATTTTGTAAGTTCTCCTAAACACTCTCATAAATATTTATAGCATAAAATAACTCTGAATGTCTTGTTGATAAGTTCTTTCAAACTGTCCTAATAAGAATGAAATTTTATAGGGGAAAGATAGAAAAATGTTAAAATCAAATTGTCATTAACTACGATGCGTGGCTTGAGACTTGAGAGTTTAGGCAAACAAATTAATTATGAGATTATCAAGCAAAAAGAAACAAATAGATGACAAATGGAAAAGTGAAAACGTGTACAAAAAAAATAATAGAAAGGTGAAACCCAAAAGGAAACGAAAAATAATGATAAGACACTCTTACAAATATGTTCTTCAAATTGTTATGCAACAATTACAAATATATATTTTTTATACTTCAAAACAATTTGATCTTACATACATACTGTATATATATTATTCCCATTTGGCAAGAGAAACGCAAGATTAATTTTAGTCTATACCTCCAGCATCCACATGAAGAAGGTGCACCAAAGAGTGAGACTAAATGTTGCAATGAAATATGTCCATATCATGATAAGAGAACATTCGCTCTCACCATTCCCAAGCATTTGGGCAACGGTACCTATCAAGTTCAGATCGATTACCAACATGCATGTAAAACGTAAAACATGTACACTACCTTCTATAGTAGGAAATATAATACAAAATTAACATGAAAGAAAGAAATAATCAATTTTTGGCCTATTTATTTTACAGAATAATTTATCACATTGGACACAAGTTTTAATTGAAAAAATCTATAATTTAGATTGATTTTTATTCCACCACAGATATAATTCTCCTTTGAAAGAGATTCTGATCAAGACATTTTTTTAGAAGCTGATAAAGACATTATTAGACACGCTAAATATATATTTCAAATAAGAATTAAAACCATGAATTGCTACGTTAGTTCGAATTCTTGCTGAGATTAATTTGAACACAATTCAAATAAATTTTACGGTTCAAAATTAATTTTGTTCAAATCAATTTTACTCAGCTGGCAGAACGATGGTTGGCACCACAAGAAAACCTAGGAATTACTTAGTTCATGCAAAGTATGCTTCAGAAACTACTTCATTCCTAGAATGGTAATACGTGTAGCTATTCATCCCAATAAATTACCGCGAATAAAGCGGCATCAATTACTAAATTCTGAATACAAAACCAAAAGAAAAGGTAGAATATTGGAATCAAACGGACAATAAAATAAAATAAAAACAAGTTGTATGTCATGGACATAATTCAGAGGAAGTAAATATGCATATATGTGCATGTGCTTATCCAATGAAAAAAGTGACAACATAAAACCACGAGTTCAGGTTTAAAGAGCTATTGAAACATACATGCAAGACATGAAAAGCGTGCAAAAATGGAACTTCATAGATTAATACGCATTCATGCATGATGCAATGCAAAAAATATTCTACACATACATGCATCCTAAATAAAAATACAATCTATACTACACCTACACTTATAAAAATGTTCAGAACAAAGAAAAAGTTATAACAAAGCAATGGAACACATATATAGGTCATATACTGCTTGAAGTAAGGTTCGAGAAAGTCATCATACCTACAATTGTTGCAGGTGGAAGCGCATATTGAAGCATAAGAACAAATTGATATAATGAATACGATCCAATGAATCCCCAATAATATGCAGCTTTAACAATCAAAATACCCAAGATAGGTGAGATTATGAACCGCACTACCATAATCCCTATAATCAAGAAAATGCTTATTCCTGACTTCTTTAAACCTGACAAATGGAAAACAAACCATCATAGAAAAATATGAAAGAACATTTGAGCAAAACTTCGAGTGTTTCAATTTCAAAAGTTAGAAGTGACGACTTTATATAAAAAAGAGAAAATAAATAGATAAACTACCATCAAGAAGATTTGCTCCAACTATCAAAGTCATAGACACAATTGTGGCCTCCCTACAGTTCACACATCATGGATAAGATATGATGATATATATACGATATAGTACATTAAACAAAAAACAATGTAAAGCAATGAATATGAAAAGTTTGATACACCATGTATTAGATATTTTTTCAACTCCTAATGTATAAAAAGATTTATAAAATTTTGATGATAATAAATAATGAATGTCACATTATTAGATTTATTGCACTAATGATAATTATTTGATATTTTAAAGTTACTGATATTTTGGATTTATGAAGATCAAACATAATTGAGAATATTACTTGAAGAATTCTGAAGATTGATATCATTCAAGATGATATGAAATTAAGAAGATTTGTTTCTATTTATCTTTATTAGATTTTATGTAAGGAGATTAGAATATTGATCTTGCCAAAGATATTTGCTTTAAGATTGCATTGCATAATAAGATAAAATATTTTTTAATATTATATTTAAAAATAGGATAAAATATTTTGTAATACTGCATTCAAAAATAGGATAGAATATTTTTAAGATTGCATTACATAATATAATAAAATATTTTTAAAATTGCATTGGATAATATGATAGAATATCTTTAGGATTGCATTTAAAAATTGGTTAAAATCATATTTTTAAATTAGTAAAAATAGAAACATATTTTGGTGTTATGCATTCCATTTCAGATAATATTAGACCTTTAGAGAGTTTATATTTGCATCATTGAGAGAGTTGTTGTGAGATCATATAGAAACATTTGACAAGTTTGATTCTTCAACTCTCCATCAGGATTTAAAGGTACCTATTTATTTAAGGAATAGAAGCATAAAGGTAAACCATTTTAATGTATTCTTTTTCTTGACTTTTAAAGAGATCGCATTTGGGAAACTAGGATACCAGTTCTGTCTCTGTTCTCGATGAATTGAGACGTGCGACTTTTGGCTGAGAAACTAGGATACCTGACTAGGCCAGTTTGTCTCTATTCTTGGTGAATTGAAACAAAAGCTTTTTGCTGGGAAACAAAGATACCACCTGAGATAATTATTGTTTAAAGGTAGACTAGGAAACTAGGATACTAGAAACTCTTGTACACAGAATTATCATAG
This sequence comes from Glycine tomentella, assembly GCA_007407185.1. Taxonomy (NCBI): domain Eukaryota; kingdom Viridiplantae; phylum Streptophyta; class Magnoliopsida; order Fabales; family Fabaceae; genus Glycine; species Glycine tomentella. The sequence continues at coordinate 2,329,237 of PYAF01005594.1, forward strand.
TAAAATTGTCCATTGGATTGATTATTCAATTTGGACGTCATGATTTTTTACCCAATTAGATTTTTCAAGTTAAAATTGATTGTGTCTTTTTTATCTCTTATTTTCATATTATTACTTTGAGTTTGATTTTAAATTATTAATTATATTATAAAACTCAATTCACCCTCCCTCTTGAGTTCATGTGAGACCAACACCATGAATGCCAAAACAACAATAGATCGAATTTTAACAATTTCAGGCAGGCATTGTTTTTGGAAAAGTGCAGTTATGCATCTAGTAACAACTACAGCTATTGGGTCAGATCAAGATTCTTGGGCAATGCAAAGTTGTAGTTCCATGATTTTGGTGTTCCCCAGCTAGCTGAATTTATCAATAAATTATTCAACATATTGCTATCTCATTTTTGTCATCATTGCCCTAACAAATTAACAATGAATAGAGATTTGAAAATCAATACACTACTACAAAATAGGGACTTTACGAAGTATATTTTACATTGCTTCTTTACTACAAAATAATTGGACTTTTGTTACATAGTTATGAACCAATGTAAGAAAATCTCTATATCCCTAATTCTCACTCTAGCTCTCCATCGCTCACTCTTATCCATATCTTCTATCACTTTCTATTCTCCCAATCTTTCTCCTAAACTTCTCAACTTCTTTTGCCGCTTCCTCCTCTACGGCCTCTCAAAAGACAGATTTCACGGGTCAGATCTTAAATGTCAGATTGGTTCGTATATCCACTCCTATTTTTATTTAGTCTCATTCCTAAACTCGTTATCATTCCTTCATTGTTCACGCCACCCACAACAAGTTCAAGCATAAACGATGAAGGAGAGACAACGAGTTTGGAAAGACCATCCATCGCGTCTACTGTGGCAAGACCTCCGGTTGGAACATATATATATAGTGACATTGACAGATCTCCAATGTCCCATCAGTCCCAAAAGAACCCTAAACATTGTGACACTGACAAGTCTCGCTCCAACATTAAGGAACAAATCTTGTGGTGGCTTAGTGGCGACAAACTAACCCGACGGTGGGTGGGTGGGTTTGGAGGGGGGCAAGTAGAAACATCGCAACACACATTCCATTATCACGTTAGCAGTTGGTCAACGTCATCAACTCCAATTTGAGAACAACATGCATTGACAACGACAATAATGTACACAGCTCCATGATGCTAGGGGACTTTCTCTATTGCAAGTTGTAACACAACTCTGCATCAAACGACATCGACGCGACTTGGGACATGACTATTGCTAGAAAACTATTATTTTGCAAGAAATTAAATGCGGCCTGGTCGAAATTGTGGTTGCAATTGTATTGAGGTGAGTCAAAATATCTTAACATTACGGCCGAATTGCAATTGCAGAACACTATTTAAATCCTTACTCGGGACAATGATGGATTCCACGAATGCTAGCATTTGAAGCCTGGAGGAAGAAAAGGTTAGGTGCATGAACGAAGTGTTATTGGATTGTGTTGGGGTCAAAGGGTTCGTGTTCCGCCAATTTCTTGTTAATATTATTCATTGTTTTATTCCTTTTATTTATTAATTGTAACAATTGCATAACATTTGTTAATTGATAATAAATTGGAGCTTCTTTGGGTTAAATCTAGATGCATTTGTGGTTTTTGCGAGTATATATGTTGTTGTTAATTTGTGCCGGTGTTGATGTCGGGATCTGGATTAACATATGGTTTTTCACAAAAGAACCGTCTTCACCTTTCACCATCAGGATCTTTGTTTTTTTTTTTTTTTTTTGAATTGTGAGTTTTGCATTAGTTGTTAGTAACCAATGTAAGAAGTTTTGACATTCTACGTTAACGGTATATTCGTTGGTCCTATTACCGACATAAAGAAGGTCTGATTTGACCGGCGTAAAAGTTTGCTCATAGTCGTGGAAGTTGAGTTTTTAAGATGTAGCTTGTTATACATGTGTATATATTTTATCAGAATTTCAATCATTAATATTTTAATTAATGGATATAATTGCATTTTATCTTTAAGATGCACATTCGATCACTTTTTGGAGTAGCTAAATCCAGACAATAGAATGAGTCTTTAAGAGTTTATATATGCAAAAAGGAAAATTCAAGTCATATATCCAGAGTTATATATGAGAAACGCATACCCCACTAAAGAAGCAGAACTGATAATAACACGAAAGGGAGCACTGCCACCAACCACGAGCTTTTGAATTGGAGAAATTGCACCAATGGCAAATCCAATAATCTAAAGACAATAAGTGGAAGAAAAGAGTTAATCAAGGAGTCGTTCACAGATCGACTAGCTACAAAACTCTGATAAACATATATTATTCAATGACATATTATTATGGTATTAACACCGAAAAACTAATAGCAAACTCAGATAACCATGCTCCAATTTCAAGGAAATCAAGAAAAGATGGACATTCAACTAAAACACACTAGTTTGATAGAGAGTAAAGAACTCTTCCCAAATACAATCATATATACTTATAAACTTGCTTCTTTTCCCCTTCATCCAAGAGCAACGTAACGCTAGAGATGCCAAATTTGTGCATTGTGCATCCAAGGGCAAAGTAATTCACATTCACTCATTAGAAGTTGACCCAAAAGCAAAATTCAATTCACTGAAAGTGCATCGATCACAATGAAAATGAATGTTTACCACTGCAATTGTTGACGGTGTAAACACCGTCTCCAGCTTGACATATCCCATGCATTTTGTAATTGGACGTGTAATATTATCCAAGATTGGCGTCTGCAAAAGAAAATGAAAAGTGGTATTCAATAGTCTAGCTTTTTATTTAATAAATTAAATTTTGAGCCTAGGTAAACAGAATTAAAGAAAAAATGGATCAAAATGAATGTTGTAAAGTTTGATGCTTTTAACACCCCCATAATGGAAACTTCAGTTTAAAATCAGTGAGGAGAATGCATAATCACATAAAGTTAAAAATGAAACAAAAAATATTGGACAATCCCACAAAACTTTGAATAAAAACTCAAAAGAAGTTGATTGTGATCCCTTTTAATTATGAGGTGGTCCCGTGTATCTAGTAATTATTTTTTAGATTTGAATCTCTATAGGGTTCCATTTTGGTAGGATATAAGTAACAGTTTTAAAAACCATAATAATGTCCTTGCTTAAAATGTTCAGATGCATTTTAATTTTGATAAAGAAATATTCAGGAACCAAACTTTGAGTTTTCTATGCTTCCAGTTCACTTGATGAAGGAAAAAAAAGTCAATATAACTATTAGATAAAATTGTCGATCATTCTAAGAGTGCATTATTATTTTCAGGATTAAATGAGCAATTTTCATTTCAAGCATGAAAGAATATCACAAGAGAAAAGATTCTTCAAGTAAAAATAAATCAATAGAAATTTTGGATGGTTAAAGTTATATATATAGGAGCTGTGACCTTTCTCCCAATATTGTTGTCAAATGGTAACTCATGATCAGGTTGAATTGAAAGGTCGCCAATGCTCATAGAGTCCGTTGAAGTAAGCAATGATTCTGTGATATTTGCGGGAAATCTTTCTAGGGTTCCAGCAGAACATATTGCACTGGTTGTGCTGTCATTGTTATTCTCATTTTCTTGGCTCTTATCTGTACTTGAGTCCATGACAATAAACAAATACGTCCATATAAAAACTGTACCTACCTGAAATATTAGTAGGCAAATAATATTATGTCTACAAAGAATTGGAAAGTGGCAAATTCAATACAAATACATTGCATTTGTGTTGGGGAAGATATAATCAAGTAACAATAGTTCTAACTTTGGAACATACCAAAATGTGTCCCATTAATTTTTATTACCTCTTTGATATTGATAATAATTACTCTACACATAAAACACATTGTGGAATTGATATTCAAACTCATGAATATAATATTGAAAAAGACTAGTGATAAGGGCATAGCATGTCATTGGTATATTGTGAAAACACCTTAAACATGTTAGCTTTGTGGTCAATTAAAAGCTAGAATTTGGCATAATATATATATATATATATATATATATATATATATATTAAAATAAAGCAAACAAAGTCATACTCCCGTAGAAACAGCTGCATAAGCTTCTCCATAAGTTGAGCAGGTGGATGAATCTCCAAATATACTACTGCTTTGTTCACAAACTGCTGGGACAATGATAAGAAGCATATTTCCCAAATTCCCTGTGCACAAGAATCCCCATGCACAACCACCCGTACATATAACAAAATGAGAGCAAAGGTGTCAAAGTAAATTATGCATGCAGCTTCAAACAATTTATGTTTGGTAAACGATTAATTTTCAGAAATAATCATTTTTTAAAGTTCTTTCAAAAATATTAGCGAAAAAATACAAAATTTAAGTAGAATCTACCAAGTGTAAATGAACTATTGTCCATTCGCATGTTATAAATTGACAGACTTGTATAATATTTACCTTAAAAGTCATGTACCTAGAATTATTTATGATTAATTAACAATAATATAATAACTTTTATACTAAAGTGCATGAAAATTATATATACTAAAAACAAGTTAGTTATTTCATTAAAATAAATGAAATATCAAAGCATCAACTTTATCCTTAAACTAGTATTCTCTTGTTTAAGTGGTCCCTAAAGTTAAAATTAAAAAACTACTTAACTAGTCCTGAAAGTATCAAAATCATGTTAAGCAGTCATGTTAAGCACTATTTCAAATATTAAAAAAATATTTCAAATCAATCCTTGACCTTTACTAAAATATTTTAACTGAGGGACTAAGGAGATGAATTATTAATACTTTAGAGATTTCTTAAATAATTTTATTTAAAAAATCATGTCAATTAGTATTTCAAATATTAAAAAAATCTTTCAAATCAATCCTTGACCTTTACTAAAATAATTTAATTGAGGGACTAAGGAGATGAATTATTAATACTTTAGAGATTACATAAATAATTTTGTTATTTTAGGAACTATTTAGAAAAAATGTTATACTCACAAAAATTGGTGATTCATTCTAAGTTAAATGAAATGTTCAGTTAAATTGCAATGAGTAAAAAGCCAATTTGGTCATCAATAGTGTGAGGCATTGCCACTTTATTTCCTGAACGTAGTAAAATTTATATAAAAAAAAATCTCTAAAAGTTCAATTCTTTACTCATTTTAGTCCAAAATTCAAAAAATTATGACATTTTAAATGTTTTTACTCTCAGGAACTAATGTGAGAGCATTTTACACTTTGGAGGACTAAAACACTAATTTACTCAATTGAATAACTAGATTTCCACTTTCACTTAAGTTTCAAGTCTAGAGAGAGATAGAGAGAGATAGAGAGAGAGAGAGAGGTACATGAGTAAACTAGGTTAAATATATATAAAAGCACATGGGCCAAACCCATATACATAGTAAAATCATTTTATTCTAAATGACTTTAACATAAATGACTCTAACACTCACTTTCAAGTTGGAGCATAAATCTTAATCATGCCAAAATTGTTACAAATAAAGTCACTAGAAACCTTATTCATCAAAGCTTTTGTTAACACATATGTTAGTTGGTTGGTTGTCTTGACATGAGAGATAAACATAAGATTATGTCGGAAAGGTGACCATGTGCCGTTAGTCTTTTATAAAGAAAGAAATATTCAAGCTAGGCTAGTAAGAGAAGGAATACAGGTAAGAAGTCGAGAAGTCAACAAACTTATAATGCTTTCCACACCCCGCCCCGTAGAGGGAAATTAACCTGTTAGTTGGTTGGTTGTCTTGACATGAGAGATAAACATAAGGTTATGTTATATCTATTAGATGAAATGACAATTTACCTCAATATATTTCATACATGAAAGACTGTATATATATTTAATGTGATATGTATTAAACTTGGTTATCACACCATAATTTTATAGGATAGGTATTAGTAGATCTATATAATGTATAGATACCTTTATATTTATATTACTAAATTAAGTATATAAAAATACTTAAAATAAATCTGAATACATTCTAAAACTCTTTATTGTAAACCACTCTAATAACGTCGAACCCAAATTATAACTCTTTTTCTCTCCTTATCTTTCTCCCAATTGCAACGTCAAGAGACTTCATTAGTGAACCCAAATTAAGAGCACACCGAGACACAATTACCAATATACAACAACAACAACAACAAAAATACAACAAAAAGCAATGTTAATCCATTTGAAATAATCACAAATACAAAAATAAATAATGCGACAATGAAACAGACACAACAAAATAATAATAATGTGACAAAAGCTATTTAATTTAGTCACGTTTGAAAGGTACCAACCAGCAGTGCAACAACCATTGACAAGGCCCCGAAGGTGTTTGGGGGTTTTGGCGATTTTATTAAGCATCCAACCGAGAATGGAACCAACTACTAAAGTTAAAAATATATTCACCAAGATAAACCACCTGAACATAACATAACATTCATAATTAACACACACTTAATAAGAAACAAAAGATGAAAGTATGATTATTGGAGGACTTACTCACATTTCAACCAACCGGTTGAACGTGATCGTTTCTGCCAAATCGGCAACAAGGAGCGCCGGAGTGAAGATGTAAAACACAAGCTGTTTAACCGTGCATTAGGAACTAAAGCACGCGTACATTGTAGTAAGAAAGTTCAAGGAAATTATTGGGGGTGGATACATGTTGGTGGAGGAAGTAAAGAAAAACAGTTTATGTTATTATTGATGCAACAATATTTTCTTTATATCTTTATTTATAATATTAATTGAGAAAAAACAATATGCACTAAGAACATGTGGTTTTAAAATGCAGCTGTGGTCATAGTTGTGGTATGTAAAAAAAACTTGTTTTTTGTTCAGACTACATGTATCTTTTATGGAAGACAATCATGTTCGAATTAAGTAGAATCATAATAAGCAACAAAGCTCGCCCTCCAAGTATTTAATGCAACTATATCATCAGGATTTGAATCCGAAATTTTTGGTTAAGATGGAACAATCTCAAGTCAGTTGATTCACATATTTGATAGTATAAAAAACCTTTATGTTGCAAGAAAATGCAATCGTAATTAAAGTTGTGATGCGGTGAGTCAAAAAAAAGCTTTGCGTTGTTGTCACAAATGTGGTTGTGACTACAATTACAGTTATAAATCGAAGTATAAAACCATGATTCAAAGTATAAAATAATTTTATACTATCTTCTAAGTCATATAATTGACAATTTTGTGATTTAATGACAATCACAAAGCACCGGTTGGGGGTGCATGTATCATGGATGAAAATAATTCGTTTGTTATGGTAATTTCATATTAGATCTATGTTAAGACACACTTAAATATGTTTCTAGTTCTTTAAATTTTTCATTTTTTTATTCCTTCAAATTTAAAGTTGTTTTTTTTAGTCCATGAAATTTACATAATCCTCTTTTTAGTTCATCGATCTCCCCAATGTGAACTTTAGTATGAGCAATTTTGGAGTAAAAATACATCCAAAATCAGTAAACCTTGTAAATTATCATATAACATTTATTTGTCTTATTAACTTTATAAGACAATAATGCACATTAATCTTTACTAACGAGGATTGTTCACTAAAATGGCTATGCATTTCCTTACTCATTATCATTATATTTTTTTGGCTTAAATTTTTTTAGTCTTTATATTTATTTTTTTGTTTTTGTTCTTGTAAATAAAAAATATTTTTAATCCTTGTAAATTATGTTTATTTCATTTTTTTATCTTTATATCATTTTTCACTGTTCAAAATGTCATCTAAAATGTTTTAATGATGAAAAATTAAAACGAAACTTAATTTACAAATACTAAAACAAAAAATAATTTTACAAGAACAAGAAAAACACTAAATTACAAGAAATAAAAAAATATTTAAACTTACTATTTCCTTTGCTCCAAATTGGTAAGTTTATAAATTAAGTCATCTCATTGGTTTTCATAGCATGGTCGACAATTGCACCATGATTTTGGAGAAAAAAATGTAATCATTTCATTCATTAAATCTACTTTAAAACACATTTCTATAGTTCTATTACTAAATTGATCAAGAATACTAAGAGTTCTTTATTTTCTAACTCTAATTAGTGTTAAATGTGTAGATCAATTGATATGAGATTGTTTTAACTTAATTAAAAATCTCGAATTCAAGTCATTAATATGCAGTCATGCTAAATATTCATTGAAAAACTTTGTCATCTATAGTTATTTTATCCGATTCAAAAAGAATTGTCTCTAGTGAAAAATAGATATAATCTAGATTAAAAAAAAAAATATCTCCAACCCTAGCTCAATATCAACCACTTCTCTCTCTATTTTCTTTCGACTGGCTGCGAGTCTCTTTCTCCAAGGACAGGTCATTCTGCTTCTCCATATACCTCCGTTGAAGTCCTGTCAACTCCGTTGGTCTTAGCTTCCATTTCTTTTGATCCTCTTCAACCTAAGGAAATATCTTCTCTTGTTCCTTCATTTTTCTCTTATTTTCATGGTCAATTAGTAGATTCCATTGGTGAGATTGAGATTTGGCTACCATTCTTAAAGAATCTTAATATAATATAAATATATTATCGTGTTAGACAAAACATTGTTCGTTAAGTTGAGAAGTTTTGTTATTAATATATAATTATTATTATTATTATTTTGACTGAATTAATATATATTATTTAAAAAATATATTTTTTAAAACAATATATGACATTGGATGACGTTAGGATGACTCAAACCCATGCCTACAATACACGAGGCAACTTCTACAAACACTAACTTCACTACCGGAGATCAACTCACATAGAGTTGAAAAGATTTCATTCGAATGTTCCTTCCTCTTGAATGGATCGTAAACACAACATAATTTTGGATGACCCATTCCTAATAGGTTCCTAAATCGATTGAGACAAAATAAAAATAATAAACAAGAACTTACATTATTCAAATAATTCCTTGCTTCAACGCTTCGCAGGAGATTAAATCGTTGGGTTGCAATTAATAAACCAAGGAGAGTAATCAAGAGGGTCTCGAGGACTGGCATGAGAGCCACGAAGAATAGGTCCCAGAATTTCATTGATGATTTATGAGGGTGATTCTAGATGCCACCCTAGCTAGGATCAAGAACACCTAATTAATGTTCTGCATACAACAAATAGAACAGAATAAAAATAATTATTATGTTGATCGTTAGGTTAGGCCCACTTTCAGATTAAAATAATAATAATAATAACAACAACTCAATAAAATAATCAAGTAATCATGGATTAGCTTTGTGCTGGTTGGTGTGAGGCTGAAAGTGTTGTTTTATGAAAAGAAAAACAAAAAGGAGGGGAGGAAATGAAATGAAATACCAAGTTGAATGCTCTGTTTGGTGCCTCGTTTCTCTGCTACAACAAGCTCATAAAGCTCTCTATACAAAGATGGAAGTGTTTTTGTGTTTGTACACTTTGATTGATATCTAGGCAGATAGATCCTTTTTTATGGAGGCTGTCGTGACCTACTTAACAACTTGTTAGTCACTAATGTGTTATATAATAACTAGAAAGAATATAAAAAAAGAAATTTTTTTATAGGTATAATAAGATTTATAATTTGATAAAAAAAAGAAATAGAAAAAAAAATATTAATGAAATGTATAAAATAAGATGTGGTTTGTGTATTGTTATTCTTTTTCATTGTCCGTACTTTGTATAATTGTATTGTCATGATGACGTTGGAGATTTAATTTGATTCTCTACAAAATTGTAATGAGGCACAGCAAAATATTGGCTGGTCTTTAAATTATGTCACTACCACCATGTAAATAATTATCTAAAAGCGATATTTAGAAGCATAATTATTAATGGGCACTCGGCATTCCAATGTCTGTTTAGCACCTAACAAATAATAAGAAGGGGAGAAAAGAAAAAAAGAAGTGTGCATATGATAAAAATAAATAAATTAATGTGATATAAAAAAAGAAATAAAATGAATGATAAATATATCTTTTTATTTGAATAAAAAATATTTTTTTATGACAATCTCGATCAAATTAGATAAAATTATTATAAATAATAAAAAAAATTAAAAATATTTAACTTAGTTGGATATCTAATATATATAACAATATATAAAGGTGTCCATATATATCATAACTTTATAATTGATTTATATATTACAAAAAATTGTAATAGATGTTGCTCAAGTATATAACTTATTCGGTGTGTTTTTTTTTTTGTGTGTGAGTAATTTATTCAGTGTTGTGATATAGAGGTACCGTATAACCTTTTAGTAATTACTGTATTAATTATTACTTTCAGGGTAATGGTTATGAAATTAGAAGTATTTTTTCTTTAAAATATATTTTATCGTATTTTTTTCAAAAAAAAATGTTCATTTATTAATTTTGTAATTATTCATTGGTTGACAGTATCATTATATTAGAGGGAGACATGTATGGTTTCGATTTTAGAGTGTGAAGTGTGAGAAGTGGTTGGGTCCCATTCACATGGCTGGACAATTTGATTACATTTGAGAATGAGATAATTATTGGCAAACCATTGTCGTCTTCATCCAACGGTCAAAGGAATTACGGAATTGGAGAAAGAGAATCAACAAGACACTCGGTGAAATGCTCAACAAGTAAATATTTAAATATATTTTTTATTCAAATAAATTTGTATTTTTTAAATTGTGATCATTACAAATATTTTTGTTTATTTTCAGTTCTTGTGTGAGTGCGTGTGACCCATAAAAATTTAATATTATATAATTACTTAACAAAGTTATGATAATTTAAGATATAATCTAATGATTAATATTTATTTTTTCATTATCATATAAAATAAACCCTCACACAGTCACACTAGATATTCTCTCTTCTTCTCTCTCTATATTTTATTAAAAAATATAAAATAACTAGTTTTTTAAATAAAGAGTGGGATTTATATATATTTTCTAATATACATCAATTAACAATAATGTGTTAGTTACAGAATATGTTGCTAATATTTATTTTAAAGAAAATATCTCTTTATAATAATGTTACCTTTTTTTTTTATCAATATCAGGTAATTATACTTAAGTATACAAGCAAATAATGTATAAACTAAAAAAAGAACTTAAATGCATTTTTGGTTTTTTAGCATAATTATATGATTTTAGAAGTATTTAAAATATTTTAAAAATAAATTTATCTAAAATAGAACCATTAAATTATAATTATAGTTATAATATTTAAAGTATAAATTATTATTTATTTAACTTTATAATTTATATTATTTAGTAATAATAAAATATACTTATTTTTATTCTCTGCACATTTAAACAATGTATATATAATGTACCCCCAAAACCAAACAAGGTTTGTATAGCATTTTATGCTTTCACTTACAATGCAATCAATGTAGTATTTGTTTAGTTTGTAGGATACCAAACATCCGTTTAATTACATATTTTAAAATCGAAAATGAAAAAGTAAATATATTAGCAGATTGAAAAAAAGTAGGTTACGTACTAATCTATAAAAAAAAGTAGGTTTCGTTGAACCCAATATTTTCTAAACAAACCCGTAGTGGTCCAGCAAAAATAATTTTTCACTGCACATAAACTCCAAAATCTAACACTTGGCAATCGTAGTTTATATAGAAGCTGAGAATTCCAGAAACTTGCTAAATATTTTTAATTCTACTGAAGTATAGAAAGATCCACTGTTCTAATTAAAGACACTTGTCTCTTTACCTTCTTGCTACTATTCTTATTTGTCATTAACATTTGTGAATGAGAACCATCGATTAACCCTGCCATGATGTGGATATCATCACTGCACGTGTCATGAGCTACATGGTAACTACTATAACAATAATATTCTTTTGATATCTTCATTTATGGTCAGATTTCTACAAAAAAGTAAATTTATTAGTGTTAACTTGGTGTGAAAAGAAGAAGAATTTGTATGTGGATGTAGATTATCATTGCTCTGTCACCGATGTGGCTCGTGCATTGCATAAATCCAAAAATTAATGTGAATATGAGTTTAATGTTATGTATTAATAATATAAAATAATTTTATATTATTATTTAATTATAAATTATGATTGATATAATTTTAAGATAATTTTATAAAAGTAAATAAATTTATCAAGAATAATGATAATTTATGATTATATGATAGAATAAAATATTTAAATTTGTCAAGGAATAATCTTTTTTCTTTATGTATAATATATATAAAGGATTAAATGACATCTATGTAATTTATATCAATTATTATATTATTTAATAATTATATAGCATATAAATTATGAATTATAAGATTTACTTGATAGGAAAGGGAGGAGAGTATGTGTGTTTGAAACTTTTCACTAACAAACAAATAACTAATTTTTGTCAATAAAGATGTATATATTATAAGACATAAATATTTTTTGTTCTTGCAAAAAAAAAATCTGCTTTGGTCCTGCAAATTATGTTCGCTTTTCTTTTCTATAGCAAGGAAAAAAACAAAATAAACATAATTTATAAAAACTAAAACATTTTCTTTTTGTAAAGATAAAAAATAGAAAAATACTAAATAACATGAATAAAAATATATATTTAAGCCTGTACATAACATATGAATATGATCAATCGAAACATTCAATTATAATTATATATTACTTTGACTATTTAAAAAAATTTGTCTTAAATAATGTGTTAAATATAGGTCAAATAATATGAATAAAAATATATATATTTAAGCCTATACATAACACATAACAATTGAATTCCTATATATTACTTTGACTATTTGTGTGAAATTTTATGAAAATTTAAAAAATCAATAAAAATAATCAAATAATTTGTATTCTAATATATTTAAAAATTATTTATTATATTAATTTTGATCTATATAAATAATGTGTTAAATATTTTTATTAATATAAAATTTGATAGATATTTTAAAAGGAAATTTCAACTCAAATTTAATTTTAAAATAAAATTATTCAATGATGTAATATTATGGCTGATTTCATATTATTTGGAGAAATTATGAAGAGCGATTATTGAGAGGAGGAGAAAAATATACCGTGGCTTAAGTCTGGCTTGATTTAGCGGTTGACCAAGTTTCACTAGGTGTCCGATGCATTCTTTATATTTTTAAGATAAAGATAATATAAGAATAAAAATAAAAATTTATTCAATCTACTTGATTATTTTAACAAGAGTTTGAAAATTTTATTTCATTCTATGAGACAGAGCTGTGTCTTGGTATTTAAGAGCATAAGGTCATTTTTTATACAAATTTAAAATAATATTAATTTTTAATTTTTAATTATTATTTATTATTCTTACATTTCTATGCTAGAAACTTATTTATTAATGTTTTATAATCAAATTGTTCTAATATGTTTATGTATGCATGTGTGTTTGTTTCAATCTATAATCCAATATCTTCTAATTTCACTTTTAATTATTTATTTTTCTCACTAATTAATTATTAAAATATTAAAATATAACACAATTATTTTATTGTGATGTACATTTCTACTTGCATTCTCGATGAGCTTAAGGCAAATGTCCAGATGTCCTGCTATGTATAGGGCCATGCTATGAGAATATATTCAAATTATGGAACAAGATTTTATTTTCCATTGTATTTCATTCCACATTATTTTGTTGTGATTTATTTCATTTTCCTCACTATTACAGTAAATTCCTTTTACATCGATTCTAAAATGCATTTTACATCGATTTTTGAAAAGATGTTGCTTAGTGTGGTGTTAAATATAAGTATATTCAACATCAATTTGAAACCAATGTTGAATCCAAAAAATCAAGATCGGTTCCTCTCAAACTCAATGTAGGATGTAATGCATTTACATGAATCAAGGCATATCCTACATCGATTTATTTTGAATGTTGACGTTGAAAGTTTTTCCTATTACATCAATTTTTGTTATAATCAATGTAAAATATAGTTTTTTTTTCTTCTTATAAATATATTTGATTTTGTGTTCATTATCCCATATTTATACCTATAATTATGTATCTTTCTTTATATACCGTGACCTATATTTTGTCAATTTTAGGTTCAATGTTAATTAATTATAATAATCAACATACAAAATATAAATTGAAATTAAAGTTCACAAGACTCAAAAGTTTTTAACTTAAAAAATTCCTCAAAACAAGGATAAAAATCACATATTGTTAAGACAAAAGAAACAAGTCCACTATATTATGAGGAATAATACAACAAATTTATCTCAAACTACATAGGCTATGCATACAAATGATCAAAATTAAATCAAGCTCAAAACTATAAAATGACAAACATATAACATATCAAAGGAAAAACACATAGCTTGCACTTAGATAAGGCTATTGTCTTACAGATGAATTTACAAATTAAGCACTATGTATTTTTCTTTCAAGATATACAAAGTATTTTGAGAACTTTTACAACTTAAGAAAATTTATGAATACATAGAACTTGAAGGTAGGAGAGAATGTTTCGTCAAAAAGTTCGTAACTTCAACTCTTCTAATATTTATAGGCTTCACAACAAGTGTTTGTTGTTTCTAAACGGTCTTCAAATGCGTCTAGTGTAACATATGGAGAAGGTGTATGTTGGGAGCACTAAATGCATGTCTCTTCCATCATAGTTGTGAAACTTGGTTCGACCATTGACCCAGTCGAGATAGTGGATTAGTGGTTTAACTAGTGGGTCAGTAATTGGCCCGATTTGACCTAATATATATTAAAATTCAAAATTTTAAATGTATCTATTATATATAAGTATATAATTAACATTATTTGAGCAATAAAAGATCATCCATACTCAAAAATCCAAAATAACAATTGATAATAATCCAAAATCCAAAATACAATTTTTTTAAAGAAATTTTTTTAAAAATTTTAAGAAAAATTTAAAAAATTTTAAGAAAAAAATTTAAATATTTTTTTTTTAAATTTATAAAACTGGTCTGATCAGACCAGTCCAACCAGGATTTGGTAACTAACCCAGCCAAGTTTGATTGGGTCATCCCAGGTTAATTGCACAGCCGGTTCAATAGGGAAACCGTCCTGGTTAGGCCACCGGGTCCCAGTCGGGCCAGGTTGAGTTTCAAAACATACTATAGTCTTTGTTGGTCAAATCAACTTTTAGTGTAGATCAAGTATGCATACAAGAATGACTATGTTTTTTTAGGTGAAGAGAGAGTTTAAACTTGGTTGCTATCTTACTTTCTTCATTTTGACAGATCTTAGAAATGATGTTTGAACATTTTTTGCAAAAAGAATCAAGAGTTCATAACATTAACTCAGTCTTTTAATAGCCTTTAATGTTTGTCCATCTTCATCTTATCCATTAGATACAAATACAATATTTTTGTCTGTAAATATATAAGGTAAATTTCAAAACTTAGTAATTATTTATAACAAATCAAAATTATTGATGATGAATCATGATCATGATTCATCTTATAACTCAATAACCTTGTATTGAGAGTTTTATTTGGAATGAAATAATATAAGACTATGACTTTTTTGTAGTAAGAAAAAAAAATATAAATCAAGTTTGACAAAATAAATACATGGAAAAAAAACACATTAATCTCATGTTAAAAAAAATTAGTAGGTGAATAATTCCATTTATTTGAAAGATTTTGAAGACTTAAACTACTGAATTTTTTTAAGGATTAAAATTAAAATTTAGTAATTATTTTTAATTAAAACATATTTAAACCATAACTTTTACAAGATTATTTTTAAATAAATGGTTAAAATGACATGGCACCTTAGGATGTGTTTAATTTAGAAGAGAAAAATATGATAGATAAAAATATAAAAAAGTAGAAATAAAATGATATTTTTATTGTTTAGTTTTAAAAAAAATAGGTGACAAATAATATTTTGCCTCAAAGAAAATTGATGTTTTTTTTTTCCTAAAAATTAAAGAGAATAAACTTTTTTTTAATCTAAAAAATCAAATTTTCTTAAGAAATTGATTTTTTTCCACAAAAATCAATTTTGATTTTATCGCAACTGAGAAAAAAAATTTGTAACTTTATTCTTTTCAAGAACCATATGTAGCCTCCCGATTTTGGTGTTTGGTAACTTATTTTTCATTTTGCAACCAAACACAGCCTTAGAATTTGCGCTCTTACAATTTTTTTATACAGAATTAGGGTTTATCAAATTCAACCCTTTTGCTTCTGCCATTGTTGAGTTTTCTTCCGCAATACGATTGAATTTCAATATAGGTAATGCTGCATTACTTTCTTTCTTCTTATCTTTTCTTATTTTGTTTTTCATTTCAATTTGAACACCTACAAAGAACTCCGAGGAATTAATTTATTTTGTTGCTTTATGAATCTGCCTTAGCTGCCTGCAATGACGGATAAAAAACTAACCTTTGTTTAATCTGCTTTATGCTTTTTTTTTTTGTGTGTGTGTGTGAAATTCTCCTTCTCCCTGTTTTTTTAATGTTTCTTCGTCTTTTTTTTTTTTGTTGAAAATGGAGGGTGGGGGTTGTTCGGATAAGGGTTTCTTCAAAAAAAATGTGACCTCTTATTTGTCTTCAATTTTTGTAAAGGGTTGGTGTAGAAGGTTGTTCTGTGTTCTCGTGTGTGGTTAAATTTTGAAGATGAGTGATGCAAAAGAGAATGAGGAAGCAGGGCAGAATGTACCCCTGACTGTGGAAGAAACACAGCAGTTAGTTGAAGCACAGGTTCAACCAGAAGATTTGGCTGCTCCTCTGTCCAAAGGGGATACTTCAAATCATGTTGAAAATGGGAAGGAAGAGGTAGAGGCACCTGTGGAGGATAAAATTGTGAAACCAGAAGCAGATTCGCAGTGCATTCCACAAAAAGAGGTTCTAAATAGTGAAAATACTCTTCACTCAGTCCCCGTAATGGACAATGCTCAAGTTTTAAATAAAACAGAAGGCAAATATGCTTCAGAGGTGAAGAGCAAAGCTGAAGAAGCTCCGGAGTGTGATAAGAGAATCGAGAATGATGCTAATATTTGTCATATCAACATGGATACTGCTGAAACGACTGTGGCAGTGAATTCCAAAGCTTTTGAAGTGGCTGATAGTAAAACTTGCAATAATGGTGACTCCAACTCCATATGCCCTAGTCGTAATGAGCCTAATACACCACATGCAGTTCCTGCTGAAATCAATAGTGGATTAGACAATGAGAATAGGGATAATGAAAAGCAGGCTGTTGTTGCACATGCAGATAATGGACATTCGATCTCGAAGAACTTGTACCTTTTGGACCCTGATGATTCATATGATGGTAATGAGTCAGGAACAGAAGAGGAGCAATCAGCTTTTATGAAGGAGCTTGAAAATTTCTTTAGGGAGAGGAGCATGGAATTCAAACCACCCAAGTTCTATAAAGAGGAGCTTAATTGCCTTAAGTGAGTTATACCTGTTTGTTAAGTTTTCTTCTATGGTTAAATATGGAACAAATACACCAAACTCTGAAATAATCACTTCATCCTAATACTTAATTGGCTGGATATAAGGTTATGGAGATCTGTACACAGATTGGGCGGCTATGACAAGGTATTCTTTTTCCATTCTTCTTTTGCTGAAGCACTAATACAAATTTATGTAATCAATTTGCTGACCACAAGTAAAGACATCAGAGGCCCTTAACAATTCCAAATAGTTGTTCCTGGTTTGGCTCTTTGACACAATCCATATGTTTTAGGCTTTTTAGCCAATGCAAGTAAATAAACAATTACACTCTCCAACACACAGGAGCTTGGAGATTTAAACTTTTATTAGGCATTTAACATGATTTAATCTTACATCAGTTTGTGAGATATTATGCTATCAAATAACAATGTATTTAAGCTTGATATGTTTATTATGAAAATGAAAATAAAAACTAATTAAAAAGAAATTTACATGGGATGGGAGATACAACATCTAGAGATCAAGGATTTCAAAGCATCCTGCATTCCCATGACAATGGCATTCCAGAAATTAGCATTAAAGATAGCAGGATATCTGAGGTGGTTTTGGTTTGTGAAAATATAGTTTCTGTTTTCGCTAATAGTTACAAAAAAAGCCATCCTGTTTTCACTTCATTCCAATAGTTCAAATTTTTGTACAGTAAATGATGAAAACAACACTTCTTGATAGTATTTTTGTATTAGTGAAAATAGAAACATAAAACATTTCCACAGACCAAAGGCACCCTTAAATACTGTCATGAAGATACCTACCTGCGAAATGCTCTCTTAACAATCCTAAAATCTATTTTGTTTGATTAAAATTATTTTGATTTGGAAGTAAATGAATAATTGGTCATGATGCATTTAACAGTTTGTAACATCACCTGTCACTTATTAGTTGCATCTGCACTATTGAATATGCTTTCAATGCTTAACAAAATATCATGCAATTTTACTTTTGGGCTAGTGGTTCAAGGTTGTTTCTTGAGTCAAACTAACATCAATTACACTAAGCTCCAAGTTTTAGTTCACAGCAGTTGTTTTTGTTGTTGCCAATTGCCATGATAATATGCCTAACTGGGGTTATATATATGAATAGGTTACCTCATATAAATTGTGGCGGCAAGTGGGAGAGTCTTTCAAACCTCCAAAGTAAGGAATAACTTACAGTTTCTTGTCTTGATCTTCTTTGTGACTCTGAAAATGAAAAATTACCTTATATTAGTTTGTTGCATCTTTTTTGCTTAGTTTCTGTTTAAGTGTTATTGAATGTTAAATTTGTTCTGTGCCCTATCTATTTTTTAAGGATGCTGTTCAAGAATCATATTCTGTATTGGAAAAGGTGTTGAGAGAAATTGAATTGCCCATCTGAGTTCTAATTGTTGATGGAAAACAAACTGACATGGATGTTTATATTTAGTTATGCATGCTTGATTTGTTTTCATATTGATTGGAAATCATAATGTTGGAGCACTTTTCAATTTGATTATTAAGATATGGATTTCTTTTACTCTGTCAACATTTTCTCAACATGTTTTTTAGTTGTTCTTTACATTATGATGTTTTTTTGGGGGACGTGCATATGGGTGATCTATTTGGATAACTTAGGTTATTTATTTGTTAAAGTAATGCTCTGTGTTCTCAAATTTTACAGGACATGCACAACAGTTTCATGGACTTTTCGGGTTTTTTATGAGAAGGTGATTCTAGATTAATAAGGTGTACATTAGTCTTCAGCTCTTTTGCTTCTCTTAAAAAATTATTTGACAAATTTTTTCAAGATATCCATGTTTGCTCAATATTCCTGTAAGCTTATAAGTTAGTAGACCTTTTCCTTTGGACACAAAAATGTAATGCTGATCTAGATGATGTGCGTGTGCCCAAAATTTCTTTGTCAAATATTTTACATCATTCTTTACCTGATCGGTATGAATTGATTACTACAGCTATATTGTGTTCAGTGCAAAACAGAACATCGGTTGCTGCTTTACAAATTATCTGCTAGGAAACCAGTGTTATCACCAAACTTCCTTCATAGTTCTGCAAAGAGAAGTTAAATTATTCTAATTTGTGCTAGATTTTCCTGAGGCTGTTGCTTTCTGTTATCATAGGATCATAGGAATGAAATTTTTGGCATGTATATGAAGAGGTTGGAATTGTTAACTTTTTAATGTTCAATGACATATGGGCTTATTTTATTGGCGTTTTACCTATTTGAGAAGTGTCAGAAAACAATTTCAAATATTGTGTAAATGTGTAGAACTATAAACTTTGTTATCTTCAAAATCTATTTCACTATTGCTGTTTTTTATATGCTACTTCAGGCACTTCTTGACTATGAAAGGCATACAACAAAAGGTGGTGAGCTGAATGTGCCTATTACTCCTCATGCTGAGCCAATAAATATTGAAAATCAGGTAATGTTTAATTGTGTGTATAATGTCATTTCACGAGCAATTATATAATGGCTTACTGGGTCAATTTTTTCTTTGATGACTTTATGAACTTCTGACTAGACCTCTGAAATAAGAAATGGACCTGTTGGAAAACCATATTTGGCATCCCCATTTTACTATTTAACATGCTACTGACTATATATACTGTAATGGGCAGAAATTCTCATGCATATTCTTTGGAAGTTATTTGTCTTGTTTTATGGTCTCTTTGAGTTCAAATAGCAGGGCATGTCTATATTAGTAGTTTTTGTAGTTGATTTGTGTCACAAGGATCAGTTGAAGATTGTTCTGAAATGAAGTAACATTATTATCTTGTAGTCTCTGCCTTAACAAAATTAAATTATATGCTGAGGTGTCTCCTCTCCCCGCCAAAAAGTGTTCATTTATGCCTCTAGTCATGTCTATGTTAGCAGATTCCCTGATTAAAAGGGTATAGAATAGATAGAATAAGGTTAATAGCCTAATAGGGGAGTAGGACCCCCGATTATGTTGATAATGAAATAGCTACTTGTATTCAGAAATAAAAAAAAGGGGATATGGGAAGGGTGTTAGAGTCAGCTGAGAATTGGGAGAAGGAAATTGGAAGGGAGAGAACTTAGTCTGTCAGTGTCAACTAACTGGCTGAAGGAGGGAGAGAAATCCTCCCTGCTGCACTAGTGTTCTTGATCTTTGTTCTATAGCTCATTGTTACTAGTGCAGAGATTGATTGTTTGCAGTGAAGATTAATCAGTTTTTCTCATACACTGGTCCAGCTCTACCAGTCTATTTCCAATTTCTATCTTCCCCCACTCCAAAACAAGGGTACTTCTAAGCATAGGAAAGTAATGAGGGGATGTTGGGTTTAAGGCATCATTAACTGAGTCATTTTTTGTGTGAAAATTTCTTCAATAATATTTGAAAATGGTATGAATTTGTATCTTGTGCAAGATACTAAATTTGCTCCTTTAGTTGCGTATGCAGTAGGCTTTGCAAGTGGAACTATGCATGTCATAAGTAGTAGTAGTAGTACAACTGTGATAGCTATACTTTGTGTCTTACAATCCCTCTTGCCTGTTCAGTGTGTCCAGGGTTCAGTATCATCAGGTAGGGCACGGAGAGATGCTGCAGCAAGGGCTATGCAGGGTTGGCACTCACAACGTCTCCTTAGCAATGGTGAATTTAGTGACCCTATTATTAAGGTCTGGTTAAATTGTGAGAGTGATTCATGTTCATGTTCTCCTTAATTATACTTTTACAGGCAAATAATTGTTTTATACATTGTTTTTCATAGGATAGGAACTCTTTGTCTACACAAAAGCGTGAAAAGCAGCTTAAAAACATCAGTATGGTCCTTCATGATATTGCTATTCTTTTTAACTATAAAGTGCTGCATGAGTCTAAAGACGCCCCCCTCTTATTGGCTCAGATTTACTTAAACGCAAGAAATCATCAGACACGGTTAATGCTGTCAAAGTGGCACACAGCCAACCATCTAGACCACAGTTAAGGCATATGTCACCTTATCTCCCTTTTCATCATGAGTGCTGCATGTTGTACTTAATTTCTTTATCTATTGTATAGTTGTCAACCCATGAAGTGTGTTATTAATTTATACCCTTGATGGAACTGTTTACTTTGGCATTTTGGTTCGTTTGCTGACTTGCCTGCCTCTGTTGGTATGTGTGGTTGGGCTAGATCGGACACATCTGTGGTTGACATTGGACCTCCTGCTGATTGGGTAAAAATCAATGTGCAAAAAACTGTAAGTTTATCTTGTGTTAAGATAGAAATTAATCTGTGTAATGATGTAATTTACTCATCAAAAGTTTTGTGTACAGAAAGATTGTTTTGAGGTCTATGCTTTAGTTCCTGGCCTTCTGCGGGAAGAGGTAATAAGTTGAGTTATGCTTTTTCTCTGTAATAATTCTGTACTTTTGTTGAAACTTTTTCATGGTAAAATGGCAAGCCAACTAATATTGTCATCCTCCTTTTCATATAAGGGTTAAATAGGTTTTTTGGTCCTTAAATTTTTTGCAATTTTCATTTTTAGTTCCTAAACAATTTTTTTAGCATTTTTGGTCCTATACTTTTTCTCTATTAATAGTTTTAGTCTCTATTGTCAAGTATCAATGTTAACTAATGACTTAGTAGTCATGTTATCGCAGTCTCTGACGGGGCAGTCTCATGTATATTTTTTAGTAAACTGTTTTTAATCCTTTATCTATTTAGTTCAGATGATGTCAGACTAATTGATAAGACATTAAACACAGTTTACAATAAAAAAATTACATGTCGTTAGTTAACATTGTTACTTGACATCAAGGATTAAAACTATTAATAGAGAAAAAAGGTATACTGACTGACCAAAAACATTAAATTTTTTGTCTGTGGACTAAATTGAAATTTGCAAAAGTTTATAAGACTAAAAAAATAATTGACCGTAACTATAATGAACTTAATGCATGCAAAGATGGCAATGCCCTTGCAACAAAATATTGCATAATGAGGGCATCGACAGTTCATGAGCTACATACCTGCCCATGAACAATGGAAATTTCTAGCTGCTGGCTCTGCTATTTTTGTTTTTTTTTTTTTCAAAAAAAATATATAACTATTTGCTTTTTTTTTTTTTTTTTTTTGGTTTTTTTCAAATCAAGGATTGTAGAAATTAGATGGTTTTGGCATATGGGGTTCAGGGTTAACCTCTCCTGTAAAGTGCTTTCATTGACCCATTTTACATTTTCGTTGTAGTATTTATTGTTTGTAAGGTCTGTTGTGTAACTTCCCTTTAATTATCTTAGCTTTTAATGCCATAAGCTATGCATTTAAAAGTGTAATTTACCAAACTGCAATTGAATAAAAGATAATGTATTTACTTTATGAAATCAGGTGCGTGTTCAATCAGACCCAGCTGGACGCTTGGTCATAAGTGGTGAGCCCGAGAATTCTGACAATCCATGGGGGGTGACACCTTTCAAGAAGGTAGATTCTTTTTCTGTTTCAAAAACTGTTGTTTCAGTCTTCAACTTGATAACTTAATTCGCTTACAATATTTTTGTATCTATGGTCTATACTTTGCTGCGATTTTATTCTTCCCACAAAAGTACCACTTTATTAAACAATCATTCATGTGTATGTTTTTCTCATAATACTTGTGACCGACTTCACTGAAGCTGCCACTTTTATAATAAGTTGTTAGTATTAGTAACAATAAATAGCTTGTGCAGTCCATTGTTTTTTAATCACCGTAATTTGAGTCTTTGGTTTTTCCATGGAATCCAAGGTGTCTTCACGAGCTTTTGTCCTTTGGACTAATTCTTGATCTAAGATTTTATAACATTAAATTACTTGAAACACTTTGCCTCTCATTGAAGATGTATTGTGTAGGAATTTAATTCAAGTCTTCTCCTACAAAATCAACGTGTGTTACCAACTGAGCTACCATCTATAGTGCTGTCCATATTTAAACAGCCATGTCAGCACATTTTTTAATTCTTCTTTTTCTATTTTTAATCCAGGTTGTCAGCTTGCCTTCAAGAATTGATACTCAGCAGACGTCAGCTGTGGTGACCTTGCATGGACAATTGTTTGTTCGAGTTCCATTTGAGAGCAATCAGAATAGAGAAGGCTGATAGATTCATGACGAATTAATTTACCATGGTTTATAGGATAGTTGACCCCTAAGCCAAATTCATGCCGTATTCTATTAACTCTGAATTATGTTAATAATTTTTTATTTAAATTTTTCACTTGATGTTCTCCTGTCAAAAGCTTTACAATTTTAACCATTGTTGAAAATCACACCTTAGTATAGTGGTGACGTTGGTTGTTATATATTATCTAAACCCCATGCGACCAAAACTAATCTTCCCCAAAATAAGAATAAAATAAGTATTCGGAAAGCAATGTAACAGGAACGAGTTTGTTATAATATGGATGGTGGCAAAAAAAAGTAAAAAAATAACAATTTAAATAAGAAATTACGAAAATATTGTAGTTTTGAAATTATTTACAAATGTATAGTAACCAAACATGTATATGACGTGTTCAATCACGCCTAGGGGAGACGTGAATGGAGCTAAGTCACGCCCAGGGTGGACGTGATTCATGAGGGGGTGACACGTGTTATTTTGTGACATGTGTCATTTTGCGACGCGATGCGTAGAAACTTCGGAAGGTCATAACTTTTGATTGGGATGTCCGATTGAGGCGAAATCGGTGGCCAAGCGTTCGAAATTAAGAGGAGATGTTGCTAGCTTGGCCAAATTTTTTTTTCCAAAAGAGGCCTCTAAGTGCCTCAAAATTGTCATTTAATCTTTGAATACCCAAAAAAATTCTTGTTTCCTAATTTTTATTTATTCAATTAGTGAATTGTATGTTATTTGTTATTTTTTTAATTACTTCTCTTAATTATGAGCATTTTGACATAAAAATATGCCTCCATCGGACATTTTTATAACAATATTGTAGTCGCAACACTAATATAAACAACAGTAAAATTGGTGATGCATATAACTTTGGATAGTTATAAATTTTCATAAAAATGTTCGATGGAGGCGTATTTTATGTCAAAATGCTCGTAATTAAGAGAAGTAAGTAGTAAAATAACAAATAACATGCAATTCATTAATTGAATAAATAAAACATTAGAAAACAAATTTTTTTTTTGGTGTTCGAAGATTAAATGGCAATTTTGAGGCACTTAGAGGCCTCTTTTGGGAAAAAATTTTAGCCAAGTCCCTTTCAGGAACTTGCTAGCGGCATCTCCTCTTAATTTCGAGCACGTGATCACCAGTTTCGCCTCAATTGGACATCTTAGTCAAAAGTTATGGCCTTCCGAAGTTTCTACGCATCGTGCGGCAAAATGACACGTGTCACCCCCTCATGAATCACGTACACCCTGGGTGACTTAGCTCCATTCACGTCTCCCCTGAGCGTGATTGAACATGTCCACCAGGGACGTGTTTGGTTGCTATACATTTGAAAATAATTTCGAAATTACAATATTTTTGTAATTTCTTATTTAAATTGCTATTTTTTAATTTTTTCTCCTATGTATGGTCTAACTAATTTTTAGCTTAAAAGCATATTTTAACATTTATTTGTTTTAAAAAAAATGTTGAAGTTAAAGTTTGATAATTTTCAATTTGACTTAAATATGTTTTAGATTGATGATAGACTCACGAATTTTGTTTTGAATTTCTAGTATTTTTTTTTAGTCTCTAATAAAATAAAAGTTTTATTTTTAGTCCTTGTTATTTTGTTTGTCTTTTTAATATATTTATTTTTTTATTTTAGTCCTTTAATATTTTGTTTGTTTTATAGTAGTCCCAATTTTTCCTTTAAGAAGCCTAAAAAAAGTTAAACCATATCATTTCTTAGTCGTAAAAAAATGCATTTCCTTGTGTTAAACAAAGTATTTGGTGACTCTAGTCAATAATAGGGATGACAAGTATTCTTATAGATGGGACAGATAATTTTTCATAATATTGGAACTTGATACTGAGTGAATATATATTCACAAATTTATATGGATACAAAGACTATAATACTCAATCTGTCTGCTCATATCATATATATATATATATATATATATATATATATTATTTGTGAAAACAATATTTTTAAAATTAATATTCTAAATCTCTAATTTCTGACAATGTCACTATTAGAGAAAGTGAAAAATCTTAAATCTTTAATTAAACTTTTTGTTGAATAATTAAAACATTAATTTCAACAATCAATATGTTGAATTATTATTTTTATAATTTTGTTTTTATGAATTATGACTTGAGTTTGGACAAACTAATAATATGGTCACTTATTTTTAATATTATGTTTGAATTATTTAAAAATTAATTTTTACTATAATTATAGTAATTGTTTTAATTAATTTTTTATTAATTTATTATTGGTAACCTTTATACATTAATAAAGTCACAGATGAATATAGGGATTAAAATTGTTACTCAAAGGGATGTAGGACCAAGTACAAATATTATTTTTAAACCCAAATATGAAAATAAATACTATAAAACCCTACCTTGGTCGATACCTTAGTCGACCAATTGGAATTGCTTTCCTCGCAAACATGAATAATTTCCCTAATTCGTAATTACCAACATAAATTTGGATATAAACAACCAAAAAAACATTCTAAATTGCCACAAGATCTAGTAGTCTGGTACCAAGGAAAACTAACTGAAAACATGCACTGAATTGAGAACCAACAGGTTTCTGTAACTCTTAATTTTGCAATTGTTATAGAGATCAGTTTAGAATATTGTGTCACAACTGAACTATCCAGTAGCTACTTTTGGATCAATTGATTTCACAAACTTAATAAATCGGATAATATAATAAATAATTATAAAAGTTATTGATAAAAGCTGTATTTCAAAAAATAACAATACAATTTTACAAATCTGACAAATCATTTTCCTCTCACAAAAAATCCTCAGGAAGTTACCATGGAGGCCAAATCCAATTCTTCATCGGAGTCTATCACCTCTTTGTAATCATAATAGGGATTCACCTGCCCCACAGAACAAGAAAATGCAATTACCAACTTTATACAAATTTCAGTATAAGAAGCAGAAGATATCATGTAATTTAAACCCATTAATTCAAAGAGTCCCTAATACCCTCAATTCTAGAAAAATCATAAGACATATAGACGATCACATATTCATTGATATTCAGATGAGTAAGATTTATTTACCTTCGGCCTTGGAGTAACTGCTGAAAATCCATGAAATATAGGATTTTCAAAATTCGGTGGTTCAAGGACAACATAGGCGCCTTTGTTGTTATACCTCTCCTGTGTTGCCTGAAGGTAAAAACGGTTCTAAGTATAAACAAACTCCAATATTTAACAAAGAAAGTTGTTAATATTCAGTTCACAGTCAAAGCAAAGCCTCTCTCAACTGGTCTGCATTCCAGATCTTGGTCATTACATAAACCATTATTGCTTCTAACAGTGAATTAAGAAAAAGTACTAAATCCCAAAAAGAGATTATCATAGCTGATGATACACATTGTTCATTAAAGGTCTAAATGTATAGCTATTTTGTATATAATGGTGATTTATTGATTTATTTCTTAATTTCTATGTTTATTCCATTGTAAAGTTATGTAGGTAACTCGTATAGAGGAAAAAGTAAAGTTATGCAAATCAATACGTTTTCAAGGACATAATGAGAGGCTTCATTCAATCTTTTCCTTTTGGGAAGTGTTGCAACAAAGAAATGAAATGAGAGAAGTCCTCGAATAGATCAAAGTTGCAATATTCCTATCCCTTTGGAATAGTATCCCCATAAATGAGTATCTCCTCAAAGTCCACCAACATGCAACTGCCGTCTGCCGCACTTGGGACCCAACACAATTTTATCCTTCTTTGCATCTACATCTCCCCAACAGCTAATTGTCGGTCACAAACTTGAACTACATTTTCCTCACCAATCTCTTTAACGACTTCATCAGGCATCTTAAAGACTTGCATGCTGTTTATTCAAATTTTAGAGGCACCAATAGACCTCAAAAACACCATTCCTTTAGGGCTATTTGCCAAGAAGTTCAATATTGTCCTCTTGTCAATCCACTCATGAGTCATTATGGTGCACCTGACTTTCTTTCATTGTCAACCCTATTTCTTTCTTCAAATACTTAACTCTAATCTTGTGATAGGACGCTGGCATAAATCCTTGGCCATGTTTAGCAATTAATTCACACATAATAGGGAATTCTTCACCTCTTGCCACATTGAATGGTATGGCATCATTGGAGAAAAATTTCACAATTGCTAAACAAGTTTCCTCTCTTATATTCCTCTAATACAAGATATTGATTGTGGCTTGGGTGCTCATACCCTTTTTTTCTACAAATATTTCCAGACCTCTCAACATCAACCACTTCATTGCTCTTTTTTTCTTTTTTCACTAGTTTCAAGATTCCTGTTATGTTGAACTTAATCTTTTGTTCAGTTTTGCTTTCACACCTTAGAGGCTTAGACAATGTCCCACACTTCCTTCCTTACATCATCAATAACAGCTTTGCAAGGTTCAACATCCTTATTTGTTTGAAATAAGTGATGCTTCAACTTATATGCACCTCCTTTTACTACCTTCGGACAATATTTGCATTGAATCTTTCTAGTTTCTTCAACTGAAATCCCATGTTTCCCTGCCACATCACTCGTGTTTCCAGGAGCATTCCTTGGCAATCTAAAAGACACTAGTTGCAGAACTAGTACCAGAGCTAGCAGTGCCAGCATAAGCCAAGTTTGAACTACAGCATGACAATCACCACTAGCTTATGAAGCAATTTTTAATGCAGAAACAACAGAGAGACTGAAGCAAACTTAGGCATGCATGTGGCAGAATATACAAGGCAGGGAGAGTGTGGGGAGACAAAACAGCAAAACAAAGGAGATGTGAGGAGAGATAAGAGGCAGATGTACAAGGCAGAACCACAGAACAGAATGAAGCGGGTGAGAGAAGAGGAAGTGAAGTTAGATACAAGAACCAGAAGAGAGACACAACTGAAATGAACTAAACTAAAATAAAACATTGTTGTCTAGGGTTTTCCAGGAACCAGGTCAAAAACGAGTCCCCCATGGGTTTTCAGGTTTAGGCATAAAAATGGATTAACATGAAACATGGTGGGATCACACAATCCTCCTCATTCTAAAAAAAAATGTTCCAGCCAGACATCGGGATTGTCAATCGCAGATTAGAATCATTAGATCATCCAGCCATACTATCTTATGAGTTGACAAGCAATTTTAACTACCTCGTAGTGGTCACCTGTTTTCCTATAAGAGCCAATATATATTTTCTAGATAGCTGCAATATCCATGTTAACATATAAATGACAAAGGAATGCAATGAAATATCAACAATGCATTTCAAGAAATTTAAGGGTAACCTAGAGTATAAGGCTCCCAACACTGTGGGGTCTGGAGAGGGACAGATGTATGCACCCTTATCCCACAGACAAAAAGGTTGTTTCCACAACTAGAACCTGGGGCAACTAAGTCACAATGCAGCGAAAAGTTACGATTGTGCAAAGCCTCAGCCACAATGATTAATTGAATCCTAGATGAGTTACATATTTATCATACTGATTCATACAAATAAAGTCAGCTTTTAAAAGCAGAATGGCTATTGACAAGTAATGTATGTTATTTTATATGTTTACCCACTCAACACATGAATGATTCCTATCCCTTCACACACACACACACCCCTCCCCTGCCCAAAACAAAGATTTTATTTTCAACATCAGCAAAATCTGTGTAGAGTTTCAGTATGTAACCAGTTAAAATGCCCTGGTACATAAGGAAAAGATTTGGAGTATAAACCAAATGTGCAGCCAAGAGAACTATTAACAAACCTGAAATTGTGGGTAATCTGGAGCACTAAAAACAGTGACCAGCTTTCCAGAATCTACAACATGATCAATAGTGTAACCTTCATCCATTCCCTCAAAACCATCTCTTTTTTCCCTAGCATCAGGACCTTCATGTGACCTGATGATCAACTGAAAATTAAAAATATATGTGACAATCCATATATCAGCAATAATTTTAAACAATAAAACACAGGATATTACATAACCATGAGACAAAAACAGTAGGCAAGCATTTAGCCATGTAGTTGATTAAACATTTAAGGTTCAGAGTAACATGCACACCTGATTGCTCATATAAACAAGCTAAATCATAATGAGTTAGACGCTAAGTAAAGCTTGAATTGTGAAGCAAATATGTGGACATGGAACACAATGAAAATCTAAACAAATATGGACAAAGAATTAAATAAATAACAAAAATAAGTGATGTATATAAGTACAAAAAAATTAATATATACAACAATAGAACTCTATTTCACTTGTGCTTATGTTTATAACAAAATGTACAATTAATGCAAACTATCTACTAATATAATCTAAAAATTACTGTTCAAAGGTAGTTTCAAAGTCAAATACCAAAGAATGGAATACATGTGAAACACAAACAGAATTTGCTTTCTTTAATGTTAGTACTTCAAAGCTTTGGATACTTTTCCACCTTGATCAACTTAGCTTTAGCAATAAGTCAATAACACAACACATAAAACTTGGTAACCTGTTACATACTTATGTGTCCAGATGGTTTACACTGATTACAAAAAAAAAAAAAAAAAAAACTGATGGAGAATAAAGGTGCATTCTTTATGTTCTTTATGCAGCTGACTCTTAAATGTGTATTGGTACAGTGTGAGATATTTTAGCTACTTAAGAGTAGTTATTCTATAGATTTTATATTTAACTTAGCCTAGAATTGATATATTCCACCAAGACAATCAAACACATCACCATAACATTAAAAGTAACTTATTTTATTACCTTTAGTTGGTACTTCTTCAAAAATTCTTCAGTACAATCAGGACCCCACATCAAGCCAATGCCTCTTTCTTTGTTTGGAGCAAGACCAGGATTTTTTGATGGATCGGACCACAAAACATCACCAGGAATCAAGTTTGGGCCTTCCCAAGGAGGATCCAGAACTGATCGTCGAGCCTTAGACAATTCTTCCAAGGAACCAAGAGAGAGAATTTTGCTCTCATGATTAACATTAATCTTACGGTTCTTCTTTCCTTTAAACCTCTTTGATGGCGTCACAGTTACACTGCGGAAAAGTCCTCCATGAGCTGTGTATACACACCCTGCTATAATAGAAGCCAAAGGAAGACCTTCAAAGCACCCCAAACATTTCCGGTACACATGCTTACCTTTATCGCCATACTTTACCATTACTTCTTTCTCAAAACCATAAACTGATGTACAGTATTTTGATTCGTGATTCCCTCGTAGCAAATATATGTTATGTGGCATGAATACCTGACACAAAACAATTATAGTACTATAAATATCATAAAAAGTATAAAAACATATTGCCACATTCCTCAATGATCCTATTTCGGGCAATTAAATCTTTCTACAACAACAAAAGCCTCATCCCACTAGAGTAAGTTAGCTACATCATTAGTTAGACAGATTGGTATAAAAAATTAAGACCATAAAAAACAGTAGCATACTAGCATCTATCTGTATGAACTGCAAAACAAAGTTTACTGCATAATTTACATCAAATTAAACTCAGCATATTAACCATTTAAACTGTCATATTAATACCACAAAATACAATAGACACAAAAAGCTTTTGAACTGGATCAAGTGAGAACTTGTCATTGAAAGCAATAAAAACCGAAGCTGCAAAATCCAAAAACTAAAGCTTCAATTTCGTCAAAAAAAACAAAACAAACAAACTAGAATACAATTGAGAAGTCTGAATATTCAACTTTCAAGCCATTCTTTAAAAAAAAATGAGTTTAGTTTTCATGCATTGTGAGCATGGTTTTAAATTGCAGTCCACAACCGTAATCGCAGCTGCACTGAAAAGGTTTTTCGACTTACTGCAAATGCGTCACGACCACAATTATGGCCGAATCATCTGCATTTGCCCACAATTTCCCGCAATGTCAAGATTGCAACAAATTTTAAAATCATGATTGTCAGTGCAAAGATCTTTACATTGTTAATCAATATGAAATCATCCTTGTGAATTGTGATGACTTTAAAAGTGATTATTTTAAAAGTCAACATACACTATCAGTACATTTAAATTAAATCCAATAATAAATTCACATTATTTACATATTTCAGAAAAAAAAAAAAAAAAAAGATTAGGACTATCTCATTCTTCTTTTAATTTTAGCTGAACCAGGATTATGGCAGCCAGAGACTAATCCTTCAAGGCACTCCACAATGTATAGCACATTTGACCATTTGAACAGTTAAAAGTACATCAACAACATAAAATCCAACACACATATAACGATTTTAAACTAAATCAAGTAAGAATAATACTTGTAACGATTCCTCCCTAAAAAAACACTTAAAATATAAAAAAAAAAAAAAAAAAAGTTAAAAGTGTAACAACGATTTACCTTCCAAGCCAACAAGAGCAAGAAGGTTTCAAGCCCCCACGCTCCCCGATCCACGTAATCCCCGTTGAAGACAAAGATGCGATCCCGCGAGGGGAACCCGGCATCTTGGAGTAGAAAGAGCAGATCTTGCAGTTGGCCGTGAACATCGCCGACGACGACAACAGAGGAGGCAGCGGAGGGAGTGTTATCATCATCGGAGCTAGGGCGGAAGGGGTCGACGGTGACGCAATTGGGCTCCTTGTGGAGCATCTTGGAGGCGACGAGGATGAGCGAGTCGAAGACTCCGACGGGGAGAACCGAAGGGAGCTCCGAGGGTGGGACGTTCCGAGAGGACCAATCGAAGCACCGCATCAGGTTCTCCACCCAATCCAGGCTGAGGTTCCCGTCTTCCGGCCACCATATTGGGACGCGCAGTTCTGGCGGCAGGGTTGGATGCGGTGGTGGTGGTGACGGTGGTTGTGGGGCTTCCTCTGCGGTGGGGGAGATGCCGTTGGTGGCTGCGGAATCCGGTGGCGGTGCTGGTGCTGGTGCTGAATCAGCTTGATGAATCATGGTATATGAACGGAGTTGGAGAAAGATTTTAAACTAGTGATTCACATGTATATATATAAGCGTCTTATTTTTGGGGGTAAAAGGTTAAGTAATAATAAAAAACTTTTCATTATTTTGAAAAGTCCACTAACACTTCTCAATTATTTTTGTTCTTTCCATGACATCATATTATTTTACCTATATCTTTTACTCTCTTTATATTATTATGTGATTCATGAGAGTTTGGAGTCTCTATTAAAGTTTTTTTCTTCTAAAAAGTATATACGACCTTCGGTCCTATATAATAAACAAATACATAATTTATCAAAAACAATAAAAATAGTTAGATAATTTAATTTGCTATAAACTTTAGTTTTATTTCATTATCAATAAATTTATATTATTTTATTGATAATTTAATAAAGACACCAATTTTTTTGGAAAATGAATATAATTATTAGAGATAAAAATAAAATTTAGTAATAAAGAAATTATACATTTCTTATTTAAACTATATCATTGTTAATGTTAATTTTTCTTAACCGTTATATTTTAGTTTGATAGAAAGATCAAAATAAAAAATTTTATAAAATTAAAGGA
>PYAF01005594.1:2368970-2432841 GCA_007407185.1 Glycine tomentella
AAATTATTTAACATAAATATAAAATATAGATTTTATATTTAGAATATTTTTATTATGAATTTTAATTAGAATATAATTTAAATATTTACAAGTGTTTATTTATTAAAATTTTAATTATATAAAAAGTTTAAATATTATTTTTATAGTTACAATTTATTATTTTTTCGTCCATGCAAAAAAAAATATTTTTAATCTTTATAAAATGTATTTATTTTATTTTTATTCTTAAAGTATTTTAGATAACATTTTGAACCAATAAAAAAATTTAAATAGTAAAAAAAGTGTTATCTAAAATGTTTTAAAGATGAAAAATAAAATAAACATATTTTTTAATGACTAAAATAAAAAAAATTACAAAAACAAAAATAAAAAATGTTAAATACATAAAAAAAAATACTTTAAGACTAAAATACGATTTTCATTATTTTTGTATGTTTAATTTACGCGTCGGTTACAACAGAAAATGGGTTGCCACTGGCCAAGCGGGTTTGATGTTAGCTCCTCCGGACCAGAAGGGTGACCAAGTGGTGCGTCCGGAGGGAACATGTGTCAGGATACGTTGTGTATGTATAGTATGTTTCCAGGCCTTCAATACAAAGGTTCAAGCTATTAAAATCCATTATAGATTACGAGTTTGAAGAGTTTTAAAGATCTTAGCTATTTGGTACTCAAATCAAGCCAAAACAACTCTAAACCAAACTTCATTCCCACCATATCATCAAAACAATTTTTAAAACATATTCCAACATATAATTTTGGCATTAAATCTCAAAAACATCCAAGATTTCGTGCACAGGGAATCACATCAAGGCAAAATGCTTAAAACGTTTACTTTTTTTGTAGGCAAAATGCTTACGACAGTAACATGTACTTTAAAAAAAATAAAGAGATAACAGTAATTAACTTCCCTTACCTCTTGATGATTCACAAGTTAGGAAGCTAAAAAAGATTCGAAAAGGTAAGAAAATGAACTCCTGAACTCCCATTTGATGAAAATAATTACCATATTTGAGTAGGATTTTCACGAGATAAAATAGTGAGTTCAAGTGGAAAAATGGTAGGAATCATGGAGAGAGAAAAAATGAGGAACCTTACTACACTGGTATGTTAGGCCCAACTTCTTTTGATTTTTTTTTCTTCTTTTAAGGAAAGCTAGCCCAAACATTTATTCACAGAAGCTCTTAAAATCAAAAGTAGCTTATTTTTATTAAAGAAGATATGGAAAAAAAGGAGCTTCAAAATAAGCTCTCTTGAGCAACTTATATATATATATATATATATATATATATATATATATATATATATTTTTGCTAGCATATGTATAATGCACAACCTTCGAATTCCAACTTTCCACTATTTTTTATTATAACTTTCAAAACTGTTTTTTTTTTTTTTTTTGTGTGTTGGATCATAGACCATAGACTATATGTGTCTCTTCCAATCCACTATATTAGAATATTAATCTTACTCACTGGTTGTGATTGTTGTTGTTTAAGAAAATTTTATACACGATAAAAATTAAACATGAATTCTTCTACTAAATAGATGTCATTATAATATATATGTTTGTTATTCTTAAAAAAAATCTAGAATTATTATTACAATTATTTTATTATAGAATTACTATTGTATGTATATTATTTTCAAATTATCATTAAAATAAACTCTTATTAACTAAAGTAATTTTTTAAAATTTTAAATTATTATTTTAAATACATGTACTTTTTATTTATTTTATTATCATTAAAATAATTTTATGTGAATTAAAATATGTTTACAATATATCTTTTATTTTATAAATATTCTTTTTATTGGACAAGATAATTTTAAATAAAACTTAAATTTTTACATTTTTTAACAAATAACTTTTGACTTTAAAACAAACAAACAAAAATTGTAATTTAAAAGGAGCTTTTAAGTTAAAAATCAGATAAAAATAAATAAAAAAAACTTCTATTTTTTTAAGCTCTTATTTTTAGTTTCAATTTAAAAGTAGTTTTTAAGTAGAAAAAAAAGTAAACCCAAAAATTGTCTTGAACTTTTTAGCCTTGAAGATGAAGCTTGATAAAGAATGAATACACTAACAGAAACAAAAATGCCTTGAACTTGCTATGGAAACTCTAAGGCGATGAAAGAAAGTAAAATGGAAGGGGAAGAAGTTTTTGAAGGTCCAGCACCAACAAAATGGCCAAGGATTGCCAAGTTCAAGACAATGATTACTTAGAAGTTAGAACCATGGCTAATTAGGGGTTTTCTAAATTCATTATAGTATACTTCACTGCCACCTGAGAGCACCTGAGTGTAACACAATATCATTCTCTTTGTCACGCTGCAGCTCTACAGCTAAAGCATAAATATTATCGACAACTTCCATGGAAGTCTTTCACTTTTGCCGAAAAACTACTTCATTTCTTATCCATGCACCAAAGGCGATCTAAGGCTATACCAAACAATTGGGACCAATTTTAATTAATCACATTGGGTTCAGAGAAATTTTCTCCTTCCCAATTAGATTGTGTATCGAAAACTAAATTAAAATAAAACTTTTCTAAAGAGCAGTATCAAAATTAATTAAATTCTAACAAAAAGAAAACAAAGTCCAAGGACCATAGAGTCCCACCAATGTCACTTTCTGTGTGGATCTGTGCATTCGCACATTTGTCTAAACAAATGTCCAAGAACTGTAGAGCTCCGACTATATCCTCCAATCTCCTCGAAGTCTCCATCAAGCAATGGGATGTAACGCGCCGCGACCATTCTCCCCTCGGATCTGTCGCTCAGCAACCATGATCCAAGAAGTCGTGCGCCTTCGTAAAGCACATCACAGCGATCAAATCGGGCTGAACCTCACCCCAGTGCGCAAAATGTCTATCTAAGAAAGACAAGCGCAAATATCCACCTTTAAGCTCGGTGTCTAGCTGAGGTTCATGACCAAAAACCTCCTCAACAACGGTCTCCCATTCGGCCACGGTGACTCCTGTTACAACTTTGCCCTCAGTGGGCAAACCTAAAATACCAATCACGTCTTCTAACGTGATGGTCATTTCTTTCTGCGTCATGTGGAAGGTATAGGTCTCTGGTCTCCACCGCTCAACCAGAGCACTAATAAGCGCAGCATCGATTTTAAAAAAAAATTAACTAATCAATTCATATGTATTCATCTAAAATAAAATTGTTTACTCTACTCATTTCAAACTTGCATACTTGAATATGTCACATGCGTGCGACATGTAGAAAGCCAGCATTTCCTAACATATCACCAACGATGTCAGGTATATCATCGTGCTGTGGCCCCCTCATCACTTTACCGTATCGAGTCTTCAACAGGCGAGTTGTGTCCTCATTCCACACAACTTATAAAATGTGGCTCCGCTGAGTCCGCCTACACAAAACACCCCACTTATACAGGGTAAGGATAACATGTGTCGTCAGATCTATGGGCTCACCCTCATGATCGAATCCAGAGTGCGAAGAATCAGTCAAAGATGAGTCAGCCATCTAACGAGTATCTTAATATAAATAAATGAAAATTAAAATTAAAATAAATTTAACTTCGATTGACAACACATTACAAATAATTATCATATCAAATTAATTAAACATAATGTACATAACTATCAATCCTAATCCCTAAACCATAAACACTCAAACATAAACCCTAAAAATAACACCGTAAACACTAAACCCTTAACCAAATCCTCTAACACCATAAAGCAAACACCCTAAACCCTTAACCAAATCCTCATATCTAATGAACACCGCTAAGACTTGGCCTTATGTGCCATTCAACATGGTGTCGTCAGCGATAAACCATACACCCTAACCCTTAACCCTAAACCCATATAC
Organism: Glycine tomentella; assembly: GCA_007407185.1. NCBI lineage: Eukaryota > Viridiplantae > Streptophyta > Magnoliopsida > Fabales > Fabaceae > Glycine > Glycine tomentella. The sequence goes on from PYAF01005594.1 coordinate 2,372,817, forward strand.
CGAACAGACTAAACACTAAACAATTAACCTAACCAACATCAACACTAAACCATAAAGCCTAAACCATACACCATAAAGCAAACACCCCAAACCCTTAACCAAATCCTCATATCTAATGAACACCGCTGAGACTTGGCCTTACGTGCCATTCAACATGGTGTCGTCAACCATAAACCATACATCCTAACCCTTAACCCTAAACCCATATACCGAACAAACTAAACACTAAACAATTAACCTAACCAACATCAACACTAAACCATAAAGACTAAACCCTACACCATAAACCTTAACCCATAAAGCAAACACCTTAAACCCTTAACCAAATCCTCATATCTAATGAACTCCGCTGAGACTTGGCCTTATGGGTCATTCAACATGGTGTAGTCAACCATAAACCATACACCCTAACCCTTAATCCTAAACTCATATACCGAACAGACTAAACACTAAACAATTAACCTAACCAACATCAACACTAAACCATAAACCCTAACCCCTAAAGCAAACACCCTAAATCGTTAACCAAATCCTCATATCTAATGAACACCGCTGAGACTTGGCCTTACGTGCCATTCAACATGGTGTCGTCAACCATAAACAATAAACCATACACCCTAACCCTTAACCCTAAACCCATATACCGAACAAACTAAACACTAAACAATTAACCTAACCAACATCAACAGTAAACCATGAAAACCTAAACCCTATACCATAAACCCTAACCCCTAAACTATTAACCATACTCTCTAACCCCTAAATCAAACACCCTAAATCCTAAACCATTAACCATACACCCTCACCCCTAAACCAAACACCCTAAACACAAAACAATGAACCTTACAACAAACACTAACAACACAAACCCTAAACCCTAAACTCTAAACAATTATCATAAACAACATCAACACTAAACCATAAAATCTAAACCCTAAACCTTACATCATAACAATTTACGAACCTAACAATTTTCTACAAACCTAACATGTACATAGGTTACACTAACATGAACGAACTAATAAATTTTCTTACTAACATGTACAAACCTAACAATTTTGTTACTAACATGTACGAACCTAACATTTTTGTAACCTAAAAAAATTTCTACGAACCTAACAATTATCTACAAACCCAACATGTATGTCACTAACATGTGCAACCTAACAATTTTCTACGAACATAAAATATACGACACTAACAATTCAATAATATAACATGCTAAATTATAAAATTCACTTATTGACAGAGCTTCGATACAAAAAAATTTACTCAAACTCTACAGCGAACCGTAAAAAACTTTTATATAAAAAGGGTTAAATAGTGACAATAATAAAAAGCATTTTTTTGAGTCTTATATAGCACCCAAACACACTCAAATTAGGCGTGTTTAAACACACCCAAATTAGACATATTTAAACACAACAGTCCCATTTTTTCAATTTTTTTTTAAAACAATTCCTTATTTTTAATTATTTATTTAATTAATATTATTTATTTAAACTTGCCACAACATCACACATTCTTTCCGTTATCTAAGTCACAGCTTTTCTTAGGCAACGAATCAATTATTACCCTTTCTCAAGCTTGCCTTGATCCAGTCTATAACCGGTTTGATTTTTAAAATATTGTCCGCATTCGTTTCAATAGCCACATTTTTCAAATTCGGAAACACACTTTTTCCAATCCCTAGTTCGGAACTGCCCAGACTGAGAGATTGTCATTAAGAAAAAAAAAAAAGAAACAGAAACGCGATTCGCGAAAACCAAACGGGGACAGTGCAAATGAGAATTTTCCCAAACACGTTCTTCAGCAAAGCCCGCAATCTCATATACCTTGGATTCGCTTCCTCCACCGCCGCGTCTTCTTCTTCTTCTTCCACCCCCACCTCCACTTCTTCTTCCGACGCCGGCGATACTTCTTCCTCCTCCGAAGCCGAAATCTGTCACCGGAAAATACTGAAAACGAAGCTCTGCATCATCGGAAGCGGGCCGGCGGCGCACACCGCCGCCATTTACGCGGCGCGCGCCGAGCTGATGCCGGTCCTCTTCGAAGGTTGGATGGCGAACGGCGTCGCTCCCGGCGGCCAGCTCACCACCACCACCGAAGTCGAGAACTTCCCGGGATTTCCGGCCGGCATCCTCGGCAGCGACCTCATGGACCGCTTCCGCCAGCAGTCGCAGCGCTTCGGTGCCGAGGTAGTCACGGAGACCGTCACCGCCGTCGATCTCTCTCGACGTCCGTTTAGGGTTTACTCTGACTCCACCACCGTCGAGGCCGAATCCCTCGTGATCGCCACCGGCGCAGTGGCGAAGCGACTCAATTTCGACGGTGCCAGTGACGGCCCCGATGGGTTCTGGAACCGCGGAATATCGGCATGCGCCACGTGCGACGGTGCCGCGCCGATATTCCGCGGTAAACCGCTGGCCGTGATCGGCGGTGGCGATTCGGCGATGGAGGAAGCTACCTTCCTCTCCAAGTTTGGTTCCAAGGTGTATATAATTCATAGGAGGGACAAGTTTAGGGCTTCTAAGATCATGCAAGGGAAGGTGATGAGTAATCCCAAAATAGAGGTGTTGTGGAATTCAGAGGTGGTTGGGGCTTATGGGGATGATAAGAGTAGGGTTCTTGGTGGGGTTAAGGTGAAGAATTTGGTGACTGGGGTTGTGTCTGATTTGAAGGTCTCTGGTTTGTTCTTTGCAATTGGGCATGAGCCTGCCACAATGTTCTTGGATGGTCAACTTGAATTGGACTCTGATGGATACATTGTGACCAAACCTTGCACCACAAAAACTAGTGTTGATGGAGTTTTTGCTGCCGGTGATGTTCAGGATAAGAAGTATAGGCAAGCTATTACTGCTGCTGGCACTGGTAATTCTTGTATCTTAATCTTTATCTTCTAATAAATTAGATTGTTTTTGTTTTGTGATAGTTGTGGATTCATGTGATGTGATGATTCCTGGTTTTGAAACTGTTGTTTTGATTTTGATGGCCATATTTTCTGTGTTCCATTATATATCTTTTGAAGCAAATTAGATTACTTTGCACAGGTTGTCATAATTAGGTTCACATGATGCCTGATTTTGAACCTTGACTTGGAACTCATGTTTTCTCCCGTGTTCTCACTTTATTCTATTTTTCTATGGCAAGGACTTTTGGTAGAATCACATTTTGAATATCTTTAGACATGCTTTGATTGTTCAGTGTTCCACCATCTAGTAATTCACGTTTTCTGACCTTTTGTTTAAAGAGATTCAATAGAGGCCACAGACTTTAAAGGTGTAAGATATATCCACATGAATCTCATTGAATATCGTTCAACATACTTTCTGATTGTTCAGTGTTCCACCAATTTATTAATCCACGTTTTCTGATTGTTTAAGAGATTCAATAAAGGCCACAGACTTTAGTAGGCTCACCTTCAGCTCAGTTATGTACACATTATAAGAGTATTTCTACCAACCATGTTTTGTTAGAACTTTAGAAACCATATTAATTCTAAATGAACTCCTGCGTTTTTATTTTCCCATTTCAGATTTGGGAGTTGGTCCTTGATATAAGACAGAAAACAGAATTAAAATAAATATAACAGAAAGATTACGCTTACTATTTGGATAAAGGGATTTGAAGCTCAAATTGTATTAGTCATTGATTAAGTTTGATAATGAACCCAATTTTGCATTTCTTTAGTTTGGGAAACGGAAGTCTAAATAAGGGGAATCTATTCTGATATAATGTAGATCGTACTATAAAATGATTTCACTGTTTGTGGCTTTGACTGCGTTTGTTAATCATTGCACTTAAAGTATCAACAATAATATGTGCAAAACAATCAGAATCATATATAATGTAGCAAAAGCTTTATATCCCCAAAGGATAATGGAAATCATAATATTTTTGCAGGGTGTATGGCAGCCTTGGATGCAGAACATTACTTGCAAGGGATTGGTTTGGAAGAAGGTAAGACTGTTTGATGTTGTACCCGGAGTTCAGAAGATGCTTCACTAGAAGCAATGTTTAATCCATAGAGGAAATTAGGAATGTGAAAGCTTTTCTTTACCCGGTTAACATATTTATCTGCTTCATGATATTGATCATTTGATTGCAAAGACAATTATCAGATATTGCTTCTCTGCTGTGACTTCATGACGAATTACAATAGAATCCATAGAAGTTACATATAATATAAACGTTTATAATGGGAGCTTTACCCTTTGTTTGCGAAGAAATGCTGACTAGATGGAAATAGAAATAAGGAAAATTGCATTGAAATACTAATTTTCTGTCATTTATTTCTTTGACAAGAGAAAATAAGGAGTTATTTTATGGGACCTACTGAAAAATACTTGCTCCTTATTGGCATAGTAGATGGAAATAGAAACAAGGAAAATGCGATTGAAATACCAATTGTTTTTCTTTCTTATAGCTAGGAAATTAAAACAAGCAAATAAAAAAGTAAAACCCATAAGCAACAAGCATAAGTGCACAACTCACTAAGCGAAGAAAGCTACAACCCCTCACATCTTCTAACAGTGAGGTGCCAAGACCTAAAGGAGGTCTGTCTGGGAGAGTTCTCATGAACTGTTCTTATCATTCATTTGCTAATTATTTGTCGAGAGGAGAACTATAAAAACTATTTTTGTGGGATCTAATAGAAAATAGTAAATACTTTTTGCTTAAATTGACATGAAGTAGAAGAGAAATGTTCGAATTTCATTTTTAAATTTTTATAACATCATTTTAAAAAATATTAATAATTTTTGTTAAGAAACAATAATAAAGCAAAACATTACTTTTTTAATTTGTGTAAAAATATTTATATAATTTATTTATTTATTTTCTTTTTATAAGAATACTTTTGTGTAAAAATAATAAATATTTACTTTTTATTATAAAATTCAGATATCATCCTTGAATGTCAAGACAATCTATCTACGATAACATATAAGAACAACGCATTATCTACACAAAACTTTACATGACTCGACCGGATCTTCGAAAACAATCCTTAGAAAAGAAATTAGAAACCAATTTCATACTCTCATTTTCTTTTCTTACAAAAACTTCAAAAACCATTTTCAAATCACTATTAAAATAAATGAAATTTTTTAAGAATTTACTTTTATTCACCTCCCCAAATGCCACTGTACAGTCCACACAACTTTTCAACCAAAAAACAAAAATGTCATGCATATTTTTCACGTGTATAAAAATTAGACCAATGTAACAAGATGCACACAACATACCAACCATCAAAATTCGAAAGGACGGTACCAATGTAACAAGATCCACAATATACCAACTACCAAAAAGACGAAATTAGAGACGAAGAAAAAATGTTGAGCAACCAGAGACTATTATTATTAACAACTCTACATCCCAATTGGAGACATCTCTTGCTACAATTACAAAATAACAAGATGGAGATTACAACACATAAAAACACTACACACTAAGTACCACATCATTGAAGCAGTAGCCTTAAACAAGAGGATAACACACAACACAAAATGATTTTTTTTTTTTTTTGGAAAACAAAGAGAAACTCTAATCCCAAAAGTGTGGCTCCTGTTTACCTCCACCCTCTAATTCAAGTCCCTCTGTACAATCTCCATAAGAGAAAATGCCTCTCACGAAGCAGATATTCAATGAATGCCAACAAACCACATGCTTCTGGGGAGCTGGATTTGCCCATGAATGATGCCAACCATCACTTTATCTTTTACCCCCACCACCATCTATTTTTTTTCCGTTATTTTTGTATTTATCTGATGGTTGGCTTATTAGAATATTAGTCTCTAACACAACTTTAAGTGTACTGTGGCCAGTTCATTGGACAATTGTAGACATATCCCTGCTAGATCTGTTGTATTTCATGTGGCTCTTAACAAGTTGTCCAGCTGCAATAGCAGACATGAGCGATAGCTCCCCGGCGAGGACTGAACCGGCTACAATGGTGGCCAGTAGCCTAGAATTTGCACCCGGAGATTCTTTGTTGGCACCCTTGACACCAAGTAAATTAAGACATGCTGACTGAGATGCGAGTTGTGTGCCACCTCCAACAGTACCAACCTGAGAAATTAAATTAAGAATAAAACAGGTTTAGTTGAATTCATTCCCAAAGAAATGTCAACACATAATGGATAATTATGCCATGTACAATACTCACTGCAAAGAAATAAATGCTTTCCTTCCACCATCTAAGGAGAGAAAAACAGAATGCAGACATAGAACAATGACAATGAAAGAATCAATTTTGAGGTAAAACCAGTTTCACATAAATATTGAGGACACTGAATCTTAGATTTTGATGATATCTTCTTCTAAGAGTTAAATGCAAGTGCCAGAGATAGTCGAAGGACCAACCACCAGCCCATTACCTTGATCATGTGTCAATACAACAACGTGCAAGGCGTGCTTATATGTGTAATGGGACCACAACAAGCACTTGCATCTACTAATTCAGACAAATATCCACTACATAAAATATGAACTATACTCTACCTAAAAAGGACAACACCATTTAAGATCAGAGAAACAGTGGTACCTCAATGGAGGGCATGGTCACGGAAACGTGAAGGTCCTTGCCATCATTGATAGCTTCCATCATGGTGATGCAGTGAGAACTCTCCACATTCTGGGCAGGATCCTGACCAGTGGCAATGTAGATAGCAGACACAATATTGCTAGCATGAGCATTGAACCCACCAAGAGCACCAGCCATGGCTGAACCTGTAAGGTTTTTGAGCATGTTAAGGTTGACCATGGCCTCCACACTGGTCTTCAACACCTTCTTCACCACATCCTCCTTAATTATGGCCTCACACACCACAGACTTGCCACGCCCTTCAATCCAATTCACGGCTGCAGCTTTCTTGTCCGAACAGAAATTTCCTGGCGGCAAAGCAACAGGGTATGACAATTTCAGCAACTGCTTTGAACAATAGCAAAGAAAAGTGTAGTAAAAAGACATCAGAAGGTAGTGTTTACCAGAGATTCCAATAACATCCATGTCAGGGAAGTCACTCTGAAGAAAATCAAGGACATTTTGAACACCTTTTGACACCATGTTCATCCCCATGGCATCACCAGTGCTGCATCGGAATCTCATGTACAAATTCTTGCCCGCAATAGCACACTGAATATTCTGCAACCTGGCAAATCTGCTTGACCTGCTCATATTCATTAAACGATAGCACATTAAGAAACCTGTATTAATTATTACTAGCAAAAATTCTTGAAAAAACAAAAGCCATAACATTTCAACACAGGTAGTTCCAAGAAAATCCTACAATCAACACAAAAAATAAAATAAAATAAATGTAGCACATTCCTGTCAAAATCACCAAGACACGGCTAAAATTCATAGTGTGTTTGGTAACACCTTGATTTGCACTCAAGGTGGTTTCTTGAAGTAACAAATAGTTGCTTTTGGGTTGATTTCACTGCGATTTTACAGTTAATGTGGATTCTCAATGTGTTACCAAACACTCTCAGCCAACTTTAAACCAACACAGCTTGCCCCTAAAATATTTTATCAACAAATAGCAAGAAGATTAAAAATTTAATAAGTAACAGTTAATATTCCATCACTTACTATCCTTTCCTAATCTTCACACGACAGAGTGAAATCTTGATAACAGAACTCATAACAAAAGAAAATTACAAAAAATAATTAAAAAGAATTTTCACCAAAGTTGAAAGGCCATTACTTTTAAGACAAAAATCCCTTTACTTACTATATTTATTCCCTAACCACATCACAATCATTGGTGGTCATATTCATTATTCACACCAGAGCTATTGGCCCGTGGTTTTGGCAAAATACTGACGTAAAACATCGCATTCGCAACTTAACTCTTTTAAAAAAAAGAATGTTTTGAAAGAAACATGAAAACGAAACTAAAAAAAAAAACGCGTAAAGAAAAGTGTCCTAAAAAGCGTTGGAGAAACAGAGAAGAAGAATACTTATTGAAAACGACTGCAAGAGAATCGAAGTTGAGAGGATCCTCCAAGAAGAACTTCAACTGCGCGGCGCGCTGAGCGGAGGGTAACCGAACAACGGGTGCTCTGGTCATGCCATCCCTAAGCAACACCGAGGAGGCCCCACCGGAGACGTATATAGCTTTGCAACCTCTGTTGGTGCTCGCAACGAGACACCCTTCAGTGGTGGCCATGGGCACGGTGTATTCTTTTCCATCCAACAACAATGGCCCCGCTACTCCCACGGGGATCTGCACGAACCCTATCGGCATCTCGCAGCACTGCCCCAATATCGAGTCGTAGTTGAAACCTTCCAGAGGTAAACCTGACAGGGATCGGGAAGTCAGCCTCTGCACCGCCTCGTGGCGGATGGTGGCGGCCCGGCGGGTGTCGCCAAGCCGCGACTCGAGCGAGTAGGACGGGATGGAGCCCGACACTACGGCTTGCACGATCTCCTCGTCCTCGTCGTCTGAGGAGGAAGTGATCGAGACAGGGCTGTCCACTTGTGGTGGCGAAGGAATATGTTGTTTTTCCTTCGCCAAACTGTGGACAGCCCTGGGTGGCAGAGGGAATTGGTCTTGGATTTTGTTGTTGGGGAGTGGGCAGGAGTCCGCCAGCGCCGCGGGGCACGGGCCCGGGGCGCGGGAGTCTTCCTTGAGCATGATCTCGTCGTCGGAGAGCTCGTCGAGGGAGGCGCGGGAGGCGACGCCGAAGAAGCCGAGGAGGTAGACGGCGGAGGCGACGAGGGAGACGATGGCAGCGGTCTCGGCGGTAGTGACGGCGTGGAGGGGAGTGGCAGTGCGGATCTTCTCGCGCCAGCGGTGGAGGAGGAAGTAGGCCACGGAGAAGAACACCGCGAAGAAGAGGGCGTTGGTGAGGTAGAGAGGCAGAAGAGTCTGTGAATCGGTGGTGGCGGTGTTCTTCAGCTTCTGGGTTTGTCGGTGTTCGCCGGAGGGAGGAATGGGTCTTCGGCGAACGTCCATTTTCCGATGAGAACTGAATCTACCAAATGCAGATGCAGAAGACGAAGGAAAATGGAGAACCCAGAAGCTGGTGAGAATTGGGAAGAGAAGAAAAGGAAAGGGTTGGAATTTGGAGTTGAAAGGAAGAGGGAGAGTTTAGAAGGTTTTTTTATAGAGAGATAGAGGTTGGCGCGCAGCACCGTTGCCCACGCGGAGTGCGTGCAACACTTGTTTATCTCACTTATTTCCTTTTTTATTCTCTGCATGATTTGGTAAACAATTTTATCAGATTAACACATGTGATCATTTCGTTACTCCACACATTTTATTAAGAGAAATACTAATGTATTCTATGATTTAATTATAATAATTCAATAAAAATTATTAATTTTAACAGGTTTTATTTCTTATTTAACAAAGATCAGATAAATAATATTAAATAAAAATAAAATCTACTGCAACGAACAATTTTTCTATAAATTCTAATAAATTATAAAGAAAATCTTTGAGAAAGTGTTAAAAGAATGCTGTAAACATTTCTCATTTATTAATATTTACTATTGTTTATTATTGTTTTATTATATTATACAATATAATTTTCGTCTTATCTCTCCCATTATCCGTGTTTATCTAGCACGTGGTATTCATTATTAATGCATCATTTTCATAAATATATAAATGTAATCCTATTTTAAAAATGTATGAATAAAAAAAGAAAAATAAAATAGAAAATTTAAATAATGTAATAAAGATATATCAAACAATAGACTGAAAAATGAAATAAGAAAAAAGTGTATAAATATACTAATAACTAATTTGCTAAATAGCATGCCTCTCTTTTCTATGTTTAATATGCTTAATTTGGTTAGATAATCCTGTGTTGGTTTGCAAGTCAAAAAGGTGCTAGTCTCGGGCCTTGCACACATTATTTGGGTGATTTGGTTTTGCAAAAATAGCTTGAGGTTCAGAGATGTCAAGATCTCTTACAGTCAGGCTCAAGCTATGGTGATATCTACGGTCTTTTTGTCCGGTTTCCTAGCAAAGGGATGTGCTTCTAATTATATCATTGAACTCTCTTTTTTAAAGAAATTCCTTGTTGAAGCTCGTCCTCCCAAGAGTGTTCAGATCAAGCAAGTAGATTGGTACTTTCCAATTTGTGGGTACACAAAATGTAACATAGATGGAGCTTCTAGAGGTTCTCCTAGTCAGGCTGCTTGCGGTGTTATTTTTTGCGATGGGTTTGGTGCTTTTAGAGGCTGTTTTGCATTATATCTTGGTGTGAAATCTGCCCTTCATGCTTAATTGTTTTCAGTTGTTCTAGCTATTGAGCATGCCCACCATGTAGGTTGGTCCAAACTGGGGTTGGAGACTTGGAGTGCGATTCAAAGTTGGTTTTGGAAGCTTTTAAAAATCTCAACTAGTTCCTTGGGGGATTCAAAGTAGATGGAATATAGGTGTTACCCTATCCTCATGTTTTTTTCCAAATGTCTCATATTTTCAAAGAAGAAAATTAGGATGCTAACAAACTTGTCAATTATGACATGAATCATAGATTAAAAAAGATAACTTGATGGGATTCTTTACCATCTTTCGTTAGGAGTCTTTTTTATGATAATCATTATAATTTATCGGCTTTTTTGATTTTATTAGAATTTCTTCATGGATTTTGATATGGTCCCTCCATGTTTTTCTTGTTCTTTTTATTTTTCTTTGAATAAATTGTAGAACTTTACTTATGATTTTTAGGTGAAGGGGTAACAATATAATTGGGATGTTTTCATCTTATTTTGAAGCATGGTCACGGAAATAAAAAAATTACATTTTTGATCTTAAACTAATGAGCGGGAAAACAACTAAGAAAAGTACCATATTAACCTTAAAATGAGTGGGAAAACTAAAATGACATAAATACCCTCGCTTCTACGTTTAGATATATAAAGATTCAACATGTGTCCATGGATGATTTATCGGGATTGAATAGACCACAATGTTGCTCTGTTTCTACATCTGGCTTCTTATTTTTATCAAACAAGTCAAACAAAAAGGTACTTATAGGCCTACTAGGTCTCTTTGGAGTTCCACTCGCATTATTGGCATGACTAATCAAATTAGCATAATAAGCGTGTGCATTTTCAACCGAGGATCTGCCTCCACCTGCAGATGGCCACCCACTCTCAGATACAACAATCTCCAAATTAGATGTGTCCATCTTCTCGATTGTAGCATATATTGAATCCAACATAGCATCGAAGTTGTTTTAGTACCTAACAATATTGGTTCCTTGCTGAGTAAAAAAAGCATAGGCAAGACTATGTCTCGTTGATCATTAACATAAGCCCTATGTATGGGCTTGCATCTGTGGTGAAAACATCGTTATTGGGTGGGTAGGAATCGGTAACCAAAGTGGTGTTTATTGTTATTGACACCTTGATTTGCAAATTGGCTGATAAAATTGGGATCTGTAGCAACATTGGGATCTGTTAAAGATGGAAGGGTTTCTCCAGTCACACATCATCAACTCATGTTTGAACCTCTAAGGGCTTGAAGTGCTGCTTCATCTGGGTAGTCTATGTGCATTCTACCTATACCCTTTGATTTATATAAATCCACAACTTTCTTGTCTTGATGGTAGATTATCACCATTTACTCCATAGCAAACTCCTATGGATTGTGTAACTTAGATGTTTGAGTGGTTCAATTCAATGGAAAAAGAGGTAATATACAAAGAGATCTATGTCTCTGCTTTGTAACAGTTGACCCAAGTTTTTATTCTAGTTCATTGTTGCTTTTGAATTTTACAAACAAGTACATTGTAGACAGTATTTTCACTTCAGATTTTGCTCCTTGTTGCTGATTATCCCTAATCTGTTGGATGACCATAGACTAAGATTTCAATGTTTACTCTCCTGTTGCAATACCATAGGTAGAATTGTAACTTTGTTAAGATTTTCCTTTGTGAAAAATCTGTGATTTATTTTATGGTGTAAGATGCAAGGTAGAATAGAGTTAAAAAGAAAGACTTTATGAAAAAAATATAATTTTTTAATTGATGAGTGAAAATGAATGTAAGATGAAAAGGATTTTATGAAAAAGATTTGAGTGAAAACAATCAAAATAAGAAAAAAAATTGGTTTATGAAACCAAATTAAATTTAAAAATTAGTTCAAAATCAATTAACTGTGAAATTGAATCAAAACCGGTTTATTTTAAAAAATAGATTAAGAATCTGTTTAACTAATTAGTTCAGTTCATAATTAATTTGATAAAATAGATCAAATATTTGGATTAAAATCTTAATCGTTCAGGTCAAATTGATTTTTTTGGATACCCAATACATGTACAATCTTATTCAAACTACAAATACGCTCAGCAATGTTTGATTTCCTCTTCACTGACATAGCTGAGGGATGATAAAAAAAGGAAATGGATGTCAACGTTCCATCAACTTCCCAAAACATCATTTCAACTTCAAATTAGTCCTGGTAAGTCATGGAACGCCGGCTAGAAGAGAGACAATGTTTCAATATGTCATATTCTTCATTAACTGATGTTGTTAACTTGTTATTAACCAACTCTAACAGATAGATTAACTTGACCAACAAAATGTAGTTTTAGGGAGCCCCTTTTAATCATAAAAAAATGTAGTTTTAGGGACCAACTAGCAAATTTTCCTTTCTCAGACACCAATTGAACAACATCTCACACTTTGAAAACAAAACTGGTAAATACTTAAAAAAAAAAAAAACCCTCAAATAATTAATATTTTCTTAAGATAAAGTGCTACACTCTTCTATCACACATCTACTATTGGTTGTATTTTCTTTTATAATGAAAAGTTTAGGAGGTCATCTACCTCCAGTTCAATGAAAGTCTCCCAGACTTAACAAGCGTCTATTAATTATAATTTATTAAAAATTATAAAAGAATTATTTAATAAGATATCAGATCCATATTTTTTTTTAATTTCAATGAATTATAACTAATTAGAAAAAATGTATTTTAAAAAAAATTAATATCCATATATAATATAAAACAATTTTATACCATTATTTAATAACAAATTATCATTTAAAAACTGAATAAACATATACGGTGACTCTGTGAAATCTTTAATGTGAGTGCATAACCTTTGTTATCTTAAAAAGTGTGTATTAGAGTGAGAATCTATTTATCATTTTCCTTTTAGTATCATTGTGTCCATGGTTGATCGCAAGTGAATGAACGGTGGTTGTGTTACGAGTTATAAAGGGAAGGCAGGCGAAAGAGCAGTGAAAATCTGAATTCAGAAGTGAACAAGGCACACACGCACACACATCAGCTCTTGTTGTTGGTTGCTGGTGAATCCAAGTGAGTCAGATCAGATCAGATCAGATCCGATGGAAGAGTACCCGGAAGAGTTGCGCACTCCGCCGGTGACGCTAGCGTCCCTGGTGGGGTGCCCGGAGCTCCACCCTCTGATCTCCACCCACTTCCTATCGGCGCAGCCTCCCATCAACACCCTCGCCCTCCCCGATTTCTCCAAAATCAACCTCTTCAACAACAAGAAGAAAAACACAGACCCCTCTGATTCAACTGCTGCCACCTCACCCTCCCCCATCGTCGCCGCCGGCATCCTCAAACGCGATTGGCTGCTCAAACACCGCACCAAACTCCCCTCCGTCCTCGCCGCCCTCTTCCCCTCCCACCACCTCCTCGGCGACCCCGCCCTGTGGCTTCAACTATGCTCCGATCTTGATTCCATCAAGTACCCTCTCTCTTTCTCACTCACCCCTCTTCGCTTTTTATTTTTTTGGATAGACTAATCCCTCGAGATATTGAGATTCATTTAAGAAACTGACTTCTAGAGTCGTGTTAAAGTGACACCTCCTGTTGTGACTCTCTGCCCAAGCCCGGGATTAAACCCGAACCACTTGTGGCAAACGACTTTTGGTTGCGACCATTTTTATAATTATGTATGAATGAAAGATTAACTTGATTTTTTCTTCTTCTCTTGTTCTGTTTTCAGGACTGTGATCCGCGGCAGGAACATCAAGTTCGCGGTGGTTGTCGTCGTTCAGAACAATGCGGATGTGATCAGCGAAGATAGAATGATTGCCTTGCGGAAGCGAGCGGAAGTGGATGCCAAACACGTCGTCGTTTTGAACCCGAACGACACTGCGGATCTCAAACAGTCTCTTCACAGGCATGCACATTGCACCCACTCTCTTTTTTCTCTCCACTATTTTGTTGTGTTGATTTTCTCTCTATAATCAACGACGCTGTCGTTTCTGGGTGCAGGCTGGCGAGTACGTTTTCTGAATTGGCTGGCACGTATTATAGAGAAGAAGGGAGGAGGGTTAAGCAGCGGATAGAGAAGAAGAATGTTGGCTCGGTTGAGTTGATTGTTCGCTACTGCTTCAAAGTATGAATAATTTTTCTTCCCTCTTCGGTTTTGTTTCATGTTTATAAGCAAGGTTTTAAATTGGGTTCTTAACTTGGCATTGTGGGAAATTGCGAGCAAATGCAGCTGATGGAGCAGCAATTACGGTCGCAGTTAGTCAAAACCTCAAAGTTGTGCCTAAATTGCGATCACAAACCATTTTTTTATAACCATGTTTAGAAGTAGCAGTTTTTATGAAAAATAAAAAATAGTAGTGGATACTGGAATTACATTGATCATGCTCTATGATAGCGGATTTTTTCTTTTTTCTTCTTTGGACTTTCTTGTGCCATTTGTTGTTCGGGAACTTGTCAGTTTGCGTTTATGTTTTTATCAAAATAAAAATTGTGCATTATTTATTTAGATGCCATGAATTGCTAGGTTGCTGTATATGCAGAATTCCGAAGTGACTGGACTGAAGCACTGAAGTTTTATGAGGAGGCCTATCATACACTGCGAGAGGTATGTGTGGTTGCTATTAGTTTGTGTTTACTTTTTTTAATTTTGTTTCACCATTCATGGTATATCCCTAGAGTGAAAATGCTATTATTGTTGTTGTATGCCTTGCCTCCATCTATTGGTTAACTAATAAAAGGAAACTTATCATTGTTCCTAAGATTTTGCTCTTTTAAGTCAGAGCCTTGTAAGTAGCAAATTTTCACATCCTCCAAGTGCATCTGTTGCAACTGATTTTATAGTTGTACAAATGTTTAATTTTCATTATAAAATTATAAAATGAATTTTCTTTAATTTGTCTTGGACTCAAAAAATCTTACATTGTCTCTTCTATGATTTCCCCAATGATTGAATAAAGTTTCATGTTTGCTATCTTTTACATGTTTGTGTGGTTACTAGTTCTGTATCCATAAAGGTTTTGTAATGTGCGTTTTCTGTTGGTTACACTACACAGATTGTTGGGGTGACAACAAGGTTGCCAGCAGTACAACGCTTAGTTGAGATAAAATCCATATCTGAACATTTGCATTTCAAAATATCAACCTTGTTACTGCACAGTGGGAAGGTTATGGAAGCAGTGACATGGTTTCGCCAGCACAAGAATGCATATAAAAGGCTTGTTGGTGCACCAGATGGAACATTTCTTCACTGGGAGTGGATGAGTAGGCAGTTTTTGGTATTCGGTGAGTTGTTGGAGACAAGTTCAAAAACAACTCAAGGCATTTCACCTATTGTCCTAGGCAATTCATCCAAACCTCTGTCTGAGTGGGAATATTATTCTGCTTATTACTACCAAGTGAGCACTTGTCTTTAACTATCTTATTTGTATTATACTCTGGATGTTGAGAAAGGGAAATGACTGCACCACTTTTGTTAGATCTCGACCCTTATAAGGACACATTCTTTTGGCCATATTTGTAATCAATGTAAGACATCTTAATACACCCCTCATGCCCAAGATTGACATCTAAAGCATAAAGTTTGTTGGACTGAACATTTGCAGGTAGTCGAACACTAAGACTTGGTAAAATTTGATATCATACTAGAGATAGACTAAGCCTAACTCATCCCCATAAGCTAGATCAAGGGAGGAGGATTGTTCAAATCTTTGTTCCTAATTAGTGTGGAACATCTCAACAGTTCTACAGTCTTCCCTCTCTTTTTAATTGAAATATCTTCATATTTATTCCACTTTTCTCATTACAGCCTTTGTTTCTTCTCCCTACACTACATGGCCAAATCACCTTAGGCGAGTTTTTACAATATTCTTAGTACCTGCTATATCCTACTTTCTCTTAATTCATTCCCTCTTCACTATGACCATCTAAACTTTGCTGCACTTATTTGTCATTTACTCATTTACATTTACTTTAGAACACCAACCCTTTTTCCTCAATGTTTTGTAGGCTTTTAATTATGGCACCTGACTTTTTTGCTGGCAGCATTGCCGCCTAGGAAACAAACTGCCAAGTCATGTCCTCATGGGTTGAAACATTTATCTAATTACCTTGTTTAATCATACTGGTTTGATTTTTTATTCTCAAATGATAATAAGTGCAAGCTTAACACAACAGTAAGGTTGCTACCTTGTTGTGACTTGGAGTTCACAGGTTCAAATCTAGGAAACAGCTCCTCTTTTTGCTGTAGTAACACTGCCCTCACATTTATAGGTTTGCAACGGGCTTGTGTGTGCTTCTATTAGAATCTAATAGTTTATCCTTATCTGTTTGTGCATGCTAAGTTGTTTTGTGAATCATTCACGTGTTTTTTCTAAAAACTTCCATGGGTAACCATATTCATCGCTGAAACAGTTAGCAGCTCACTACTTGAGTGAGAAGAGATCAGCACTGGAACTTGCAATCTCAATGTCAGAAACTTCCGATGATATTGATAATGTTGCTGATTCAGTAGTTCCTTCAGTGTATGTGGGCCAATTTGCCCGATTACTTGAGCAAGGAGATGATGTTGATATGCTACCGTAAGTCTTAATTGAGTGGTAAATAAGTTCACATTTTGATATTTATCATCTTTTAAATCATTGTTTTCATTTAACTTGCAGTCTCACTGATGAAGAATTCATCTGCTATGCCGTTTCTGAAGGAAAAAGGTTCCGAGATTCACTTGAAATTATTGCTCTTCTTAAAAAAGCTTATGAATCCTACAGCAGTATGAATATTCAGAGGATGAGTTCTTTTTGTGGATTCCAGATGTCCAGAGAATATTTTGCTGAAGGTGATATCAGTAATGCAAAAAAGACTTTTGATAGTATAGCTAGCCTATACAGAAAAGAGGGATGGGTAACTTTATTATGGGATGTCTTGGGATACTTGCGAGAATGCTCTAGGAAAAATGGTACTATTAAAGATTTTGTGGAGTATTCCCTTGAAATGGCTGCGCTGCCAATTTCATCTGATACTGGTGTCCGGAGAGACACTGGTCCAGCTGGTCCTGCAAATCTACTGCAAAGAAAAATTGTACAGAATGAGGTTTTTGAGCTTGTTGGTGGAGCTTCAGGAAAGGCAACAAATGAACACCCCGGCAATCTCAAGATCACAGGAGATGAATCACTTCAGCTTGAGGTTGATCTTGTCAGTCCTCTTAGGTTGGTGATGCTTGCATCAGTTGCTTTCCATGAACAGACAGTCAAGCCTGGGGCATCAACTTTGATTACAGTGTCACTTCTTTCCCACTTACCCCATACTGTTGAGATTGATCGATTAGAAATCCAGTTCAACCAATCTAATTGTAATTTCTTCATTACAAATGCCCAAAAACCTCAATCAGTAGAAGTTAGTAATGGAATTCAACAGCATCGAACCGAGACAGAACCTTCTCTTTCACTTGAATCAAACAAATGGCTAAGGTTGACCTATGACATCCAATCTGGTAAGTCAGATACTCTTGACTAACTTCACTTTCTTATTTAGCTATCAGGTTCATTTGCTGCACCCTCAAATGTTTCTATAAGCAAATAACCTAGGCATGTTACATTTCAAACATTCTATATATCTGATACACCCTACACCAATATCTTGTGATCCTTAATCTCTGTTGTTTATGATGCTCTGTTTGGCTAACAATGGGATGATTTTTCATATATATATCTTATGTTGATTGTGATTTGGGTTCATTATATTATGATTTTCCAGATCAAAGTGGAAAACTTGAATGCCTATATGTTATTGCAAAAATTGGATCACACTTGGCAATCTGCTGCAGAGCTGAAAGCCCTGCTTCACTGGATAGTTTACCTCTTTGGACATTGGAGGATCGTGTACCAACTGTTCCAATAAATGATCCAATACTTGTGTTATCTGGTCAGAAGTCCACCCAAGTTTTGGAACCAGATCCACAGGTGGATCTGCATCTTGGTGCCTCTGGTCCTGCACTAGTGGGAGAAGTTTTCTTGGTACCTGTAACATTGGTCTCCAAAGGACATGATGTCTACTCAGGTGAATTGAAGATCAATCTTGTGGATGTGAAGGGGGGTGGCTTGTTTAGTCCAAGAGACTCTGAACCATATGCTCTGGATAGTCATCATGTCCAGTTGCTTGGTATATCTGGACCAGAAGGAGAAGATGATTCTCAATTAGATTCTGACAAAATAAAGAAAATACAGCAATCATTTGGATTAATTTCCGTTCCCATTCTTAAAAATGGAGCTTCCTGGTCATGCAAATTAGAAATCAAGTGGTACCGACCTAAACCTATTATGCTTTATGTATCTTTGGGTTATACTCCATTTAGTACCGAATTAAATGCACAGACGGTCCATGTTCACAAGAATTTGCAAATTGAAGGGCTCACTGCTATTGTTCTTAACCACCATTATCTGATGCCATTCAGACGAGACCCATTGTTACTCTCTAAGAACAAGCAAGCCTCAGAGTCTGGTCAGTCAGAATCACTGCCCTTGAATCAAAAAAATGTGCTCATTGTTAGTGCAAAGAACAGCACTGAGTTGCCATTAAGGATAAAATCCATTTCCATAGAAGTAGAGGATGATGCTGAAAGGGTGTGCTCTATTCAACATGGAACTGAGGAGCTTTCAAACCCCTCACTTCTTGTTCCTGGGGAGGAGTTCAAGAAGGTATTCTCAGTAGGTTCTGATATGAACATTTCCAAGCTCAAACTAGGAACTGTGTGTTTGAGATGGAGAAGAGACTTTGGGGTTGAAGAGCAATCTGCTTCTACTTCAACATTGCCTTGGGTTGTGACTAAACAAAATCTGCCAGATGTGAACGTGGAGTCACCTCCATTGATAGTAAGTTTTGAATGCCCCCCTTACGCCATCGTGGGAGATCCCTTCACGTATAATATTAGAATTTCAAACCAAACACAGTTGCTGCAAGAAATCAAATACTCACTCGCGGACGCACAGAGTTTTGTATTGTCTGGGTATCATAATGACACAATATATGTTCTTCCAAAATCTGAGCACATTCTCAGCTTCAAACTTGTCCCACTTGTCTCAGACATGCAACAGTTACCTAAATTTTCCATGACTTCCGTGAGATACTCAGCAGCATATCAGCCTTCAAATTCTTCAAACTCTGTTTTTGTTTACCCTTCCAAGCCTCATTTCAAGGCTGCAGTCTCAACTAACTCTAGGGTGGAGTCAGTTGCTAATGAATAGATCCTTGTAAACCGTCGATTCTTATTCATTTTTTTCCCCTTCCTTGTAACTCCCGTTCCCCTGAGTTTCGGTTTGGGGTGAACTACATATTTTACATGGAAAAGCTGCATACATGATCTGTTTTGGTTTCCTTTTTACTAGTTTATCATTGACTGGGTTAGGATAACATATTCTCCATTAGCTATACAGCAATATACTTTTGATTCTATAATATTCTAATTCTAATTTTTTTTGCTTTAAATGTTTTTAATGCTGTATTTTTGTAAAGAACTGCACATATTTACCCTAAATACCGTGATTGAGAAATATTGGCAATATACTTTGCAACACATTTTTTTTTATATACATTCTTTATAAACTGAATTTTATTGTTTTTGTTGAAAATTACAAACTTATGTGGGCTCTACATCTTATTAAATGAGTCATGATTTTATAATTTTTAATAAATTCTAATATTAGAGTATGTTGAAAGTAATGGCAGAGTTTGGTGTTAGCCCTCCATTCATGGTTATCTTTTGGTATTATGATAACTCCGGTAGATAGATGACACACGCATAACATTACATCGTTGACAGCTTAATTTATGACCTTTTGATGTTTTGCATTTAGTTGGTCATTGCTTTTGTTGTATATATTAATATTTCCTGTCCCATATGGACTTGTTAACGCATATTCACTGGGTTTTTTTTAGGGACAATGTTAGCGAGGTACACTTTAACAAAATTGTAATTATAATTTGTTAACATACTCCTTCCTAAATAACAGTGGATGTACATTCACAAATATTTGCTAACATACATCCCACTGTTTTTTTTTTTTTTTTAAAAAATAGTTTTAGTGCATTAGCAAATTATACTTGCTACTAAAATAATACTTTTTAACTTACTATTACTTGTCCAAATTGAGTCAACAGAAAAATAGTGATAGAACAATATTATAATTCATAACTATGTTTTAATTTCATTAATAGAGGTATTGATTACATATTATATAAAACTATAGACATGACTAGTAACATTTTTAATTGAATATCGTGTGTGTAGATTTATTAATTTGAGATTGTTCAAGTTAAGTAGTGATCTTAAGTTCTCATTTGTTTCTCAGTAAAACTAATCTGAGGCAAAGACCGTGAAGGACTCTTCTAAAGATAATAGACCCTCACCTCACCATAAGTTCTTACGAGTAGCACTAGTCACTGATAGTTATGAATAAAGCCTTTTGGGTTGCCTCCTTGTTGATAAAAGGTCATCAAAAGATTACATAGTGTCTTTAGTACAAGCTAATTTTTGGTGGTACTGGAGATAATGTTCCATAGTTGTTACTTGCATTAGCTTGTTAGAGTCAACCTTAATGTAAACAATGGTCCATTAAGAATAATAATGAGTAAGGTCTAAGTAAATTAGTATAACACTCGTTCTCATATTTATATTTTAAAAGAATATATGTACTTAAATTCATATCAGCATTGATAATAACTTTAATACTCATATTGATAGAGGATTATCTAAAGAGTATAAAGTTCTAGAAGTACTCCATGAATTGAAGGGTCCAATGACAAGGTCCAAAGTCAAGCTTCTACAAGAAGAGATGATCAAGAAAATTATGACTGAACTATTTAACAAGGACAAGGATGGAGGTAGACACAAAGAGCTGAATTGGAACACTTAAAAATTGTAGGAGAGCTCGCTTAGCACGCATATCGCACTTAGTGCAATTCCTTGGCAAAGAAGTTTTTGGGCTTAGCGCGCAACATTTGCAAGGATTTCCGTATTTCTTATTTATTTGTGTAATGGGCCTCAATGTATATTGAAATAGGCCCAAACTATGTGTTTTTAGGTTTTATTAGAGGTTTTGCTCTATAAGTACTCATATAACTATTTTTGGCACAACTTTGATTAATGAAATTAAAAATTTGCTTGAATTGAGAGCTTAGCCTTTTCTTGGTTCTTGGTTGAATTCAAATCGATTCTTATTAAGGAAGCTTTCTTTTGTGGCGAATCATTCTCCGACTTATCGCTCCACTACGGATTGTGGTGTCATTCATTACTATCACATTTCTTTTGTTTTTAACGGTAAACAACTATCCATTGAGTCTTAAAATTTGCATATGGAAACAATCCAATCCAAGTGTTCATGCCTTGGTCGTTATCACATACCCTTATCCATTAGATACGTAATTACTCATATCTTATAATACTCGCACTTTAAATGAGATCAAGCAATTTTAAATTGAAATTTCAATTTAGCATGTTGTAATATATTTAGTCCAATTACAAAAAAATTGTCTTATTTTCTTCAATTTTTATGAATAAAAAAATAAAATAAGATTGGAGACAGAGCGTGGCGAGAAAGCCCGATCCCCTAAAGGGGATAGGGATGCATCTAATTTTTTTATCTTGGCGGGGATCGGGATCGGGGGCGAGGGCGGGGAGACTAAACCACCCCCGACTCACTCCATTGTCATGCCTAACTTTAATTAACTAAGAAAATAATGGGAAAAAATAATTATAACTATATATTTAATTCAATTAATATACTAGTGGTGGACTTGTGGTGCACCTCTAATGTGGTTGTCCGTAAAACTCACTACCTTAATCAGTCACAAACAGAGTTAATGCTTATGGGCGATTAAAAGAAATAAAAGTAAAAGAGTGTGTGTGTGTGTATGTATGCGGTGATGGACATTTTTTTTTATTTTTTTATATTAAATATGGGCATACTCTTATATGAGGAAGGATAAATGCACTATCTCATTTTAATAAAATTATGTATATTTATTTTAAAATTTTATATTTTGCACCTCTTAGTTTATGTGTTTGAACCCCTTACTTATTTTTATTTGAAGATAAACAAATTACAAATGCACCATAGTTTCATGGATTTATTTTCGTATCGTGTTCATTTTGTTGAATGATCCAGACCCCTTATTTTGATAAAATAATAAGTGTTTATCTTAATTTTTATATCTTAGAACTCTTATTTTTATGTATTCGAACTCAGTACCTCATTTTATGTGTTAGAAACTAATACCTCTAGGCAAAGGTTTCTAGGAGTTTAGCGCCTTGTGTTGTTGGATGATTTAAGGAGTGTATGGGTTTGTAGGATCTTGGAATCTTCAGCCAAAAGTATTCTCATGCTTCACCAATGGTCCCCAGATTTCAATCCTCACAAGTCACAAGTAAAAGCAACCCCAGTGCCTCAAATTCTTTTCGAAATTGCAGGCAATAACAATATAGGAGTTCCTATCACTCTTGATGAATCTACACCAAACATGATGACCTCCTTCCTCATGGATTAGCAGTGAATGTTGAACATCAGGATGCCCCAACTTTAGATTTTGCTGATGTTCCGATTTTGATTGAAGACGTGTTGGACTTATCTACGAGGGGTTGATTTTATCTTTCAAGCTTATCAACCTAACAATTACCATTTGTCTGATAAAAAAAATGATCAATCTCAAAAGGCAGTTCTTCCTGACAAAAGATCTTCGAATCATTTTAAGGTTATGGTCCGATGAGGTGGAAGAAGAACCATAATTCTTATGAACCTCAAACTAGACAACCTCCTGACAAAGAATTCTGTTGTTCTATCCAAATCCAGAAAGAAAAAATTGACCAATAGCATAATAAAGATTTCAGCAAAAAGCTCGTTCATTAGCTGGACCCAGTAACCTTGATGCAATGTTGGTTCTTAACAGGTTCTGGATTCTAATTAATTTTGAAAATTTTATGTTTCTGGTAATACAAACAAATGTTAACAAAAGGTTTTTGTCAATAAGAAAAATGTTAACAAAAGGTTTAAATGCGAGCAGAATATATCAACTTATTACCCATTTCTTTTCTTCCACTATCTGAAGATAAAATGAATACTTGATTATAAATATCAAAACAACAAAATGAATCTTTTATTTTATTCTAATTCATTTAATCTCTTTTTCATCAATCCAAGTTTAATCATATGCATTCGACCACAAGAGCTTCAAAGCATATAGGAATTAAATTCGAATACTGTACACAACCCATGGTGGATTCAGACTTGCGCACGCAAATAATAGACTATACACACCTCTTTTGTCCTCCAACTCAACAAAAAATACTGTATTTCATCTTATGCAGCGTATCCTCAACATAAATTATACTTACAATATAGCAGGTATCGAATCTTAGGGTTTGCGGCTCCTACTCACTAACACAGTACAAGGTGTGAATAAAAAAATGATACTATATGAACATTACGAATTTGACTCTGCTCCTCTAATGTGCAGAACTACTTAAATTAACGGCTATAATTCCACACTTTACTTTTAAGTAACCCCCCTCGTTGTATAGGACTCAAATCCCAAAATTACAACAGCCCAAAATATCAATGCCCTATTTTATAGGACACCACTATGCTGATTAGTTCCTGGCATGAACACTGCAAGTTCGACAGATTTCCTATTTTATGTAAAGAGATCATCACTAGCAGATAGGTATCACATAGACTCCGGACTAGTGGACGGTCTGAGTCTTGCAGGCATTCGCGTACATTGATTCAACGGTGTCTCAAACCCATGTTTAAAAGATTTTCTGGGAGTAATAGACATTTTGTTCAAGTCAGGGTTAAAATCAACACCTTCAGCCCTCACCATCATATCATCATCAATCATATCCTTGGCGTTCCTGTCAATAAAATCATCATCTGATAATTCACTGCCACTATCACTGACTTCATCATTGTCATCATCATCATATGTAGTTCTGACTTTTGACCAGCGAACAAAATGTGGCCTTATGTAGCTGGAGACAGTCCACATTGAGAGTTGGAGTGGAGAACAAAAAGCAACATAAGCATAAAATTTAACTCAATAAAATGTTAATACTGGAGACAGTCCACATTGAGAGTTGGAGTGGAGAACAAAAAGCAACATAGGCATAAAATCTAACTCAATAAAATGTTAATATCAAATCAGATAAATTTAGTTGAATAATACTAACCTTTCACTTCTCTTCAACAAACATGGATCAAATGGGAAAAACATGTCAAGTCTATCCATCCCGCCAAAAGCCTTGGAAAGATCAGACTCAAGCATATCATCAAAAACAAATGACTCTGATGCCATGAAAAGTTGAGCAGCCTTTGCTTGTCTAAGAAATTCCACTACTACAGTGGGCAAACACACCTGGTAGAAAAGTTTATATCAATCTCCAAAGTTTTGTTTAAGACAAAGCAGCACGACGTTGAAATAGGAAAAGTTCAAACAAGGTGCCAGTCTTTACCCCCTCAAATATCAGGAGGACAAGATGAATACAGTCTCCCCATCATTTTATACACAAAATCCGACAACTAAGCATGACTGTTGTAAAAAATTCCTTACCTTCAAGGGACTCAGTTTATGTTTCAAGATTGCCTCCATGGGCATATTAAGCAGCTGCAACTTAAGCCTAGGAACATCCATCAAAGATCTCATGCGAAAACACATAATATACATGATGGCCTGCTCACACCAAAAAAACATATCAGACAAAATCAAAATTCTGCAAGAAAAAATATAGACAATTTTTGCAGTTTATAGAAATAACCAGTGTTTCCACCAGGTTTAAGACGGCCCAAATTAATGAATTATATTGTTGAATTGGTCAATGAATAATCAATCAAAATAAATGGTCATGGGGTGATGTTCAAAAGTTGTTGCATACATGCATTCCCTTGTCAGAATTAATAAAAAGGCATCACATTTGCAGCCCCCATCCCCATCCCCAAATCACCAAATAAAAATGTGACAAGGCTCACCTGGCACCCAGAGTAAAAAACTTGATGGGCTCGTGGGTTCATGTCAAAATCACGTAACTTGCAATATGCATTACACCAATCAACCAAGCTAAAATTTCAACCAAAGATCATAAAATCAATTTATAAAATTTGGCGCATTTTCTTACAAAATAAAACTTATTTTGTCATTAAATGGACAGTGGGCGTTCAAAATGTTTCCAAACCTTTGAATGATGCTGGTGACCAATGCAGCTGAAAGGAACTTTGCACGAGTCAAATAACTAGCAAGATAAGCAACAGCACTCATCCTGCATAGCGAATGAAGACAATTACCAAAGCCATAAGTTACATGTGAAACTGATTGAAAAAATATATATTTACATTCGAAAATACATCATTTTATGCACTGCATGAAGCTTTCGTTCCAGTCCAGTTTTACTTCCCATCAAACAGCATTTCAAGATAAGTAGCAGAGCTCATTTTACAACAGAATTAAGTTGCAGATACTAAGTCCACCATTTTGACACAGTAGTATCAAGCCATATAACAGATCATTTAATTCATGCTAGTAGCTGTAACTCCAACAATTATTGATGACCAAGTTACAGACGTGATCAGATGGAAGAAAACATTAAGGCAGTAAAAATCAATTATGCCAAGTGTGACTACTGTATACATAAGCCCATTCCACCTATATATTTTATTTAGCATTCTCAATTAGGATTCAGGAGAATTATAATTTTGGTTTAAATATCTTTTTAGTCCTTGCAATTTACCACTATTTTGCTTTTCATCCTTGCAAAATTATTTTTTTATTTTAAGTCCTTGCAAAGTAGGTTTTGCTTTTAGTCCTTAAAACACTTAAGATAGCACTTTGAACAGTGAAAAAATCGCTATAAGAGTGAAAAACAAAACAAACATAATTTGCAAGGACTAAGAACAAAAAAATAAAAAATTAAAAGGTATTTAAGCCTATAATTTTGTAACACAACAAATAAAAAATTACCTAGTAATAGGGGGATTAGCGTCACTTCCAAACATATCTGCAAGAACCATGGCAAATTTCACACCACATCCTTCAGGGTCCAGTGCACATGCATAAAACATCACAAACTGAAACAAAATAAACGCCACTAATGAGAACACATTTCACAGAAACAGTACCAGCAAGAAACATAATAGAAACAGTAATGATTAGGGAAACAGTACCTGGGTAAATTTTGACTTGTACGCATTCAATACAGTTCTCTGAAATGAAGCCAGCAGAGTATTGAAAACCTAATCAAAGATAACAGTTAGAATATTATGAAGTCTTGTTGATGCACTTTTAAAATATGTTGCGTGCCCTCATGTGTGTAATTGTGTGTAATTTTATACTTCATAGATGGGATTACCTCAGCCAAACGGCCACTGTTTTGACAGGATTCAAGATGCAAAAATGCCAGCACCATTAGGCTATCTAATTTCTCAACAACCAAGTTGCCTTGCAAATTTTTCCTATTTAACAACTCTGATGAAGGCTGTAAAATGACCAAAAATCATGATAATTATTAGACAAATATCAATGATCATGATACATTAGTCATGAGAAATATAAGCGGAAAACTCAATATACAGCATATAATTGAATATATAAATATT
This sequence comes from Glycine tomentella, assembly GCA_007407185.1. Lineage (NCBI taxonomy): Eukaryota > Viridiplantae > Streptophyta > Magnoliopsida > Fabales > Fabaceae > Glycine > Glycine tomentella. The sequence continues at coordinate 2,399,665 of PYAF01005594.1, forward strand.
CATGATCAGCAAAGAAGATATCTTATACTCCCTGAATAACTAGCATTGCATAATGAATAAACATATAGATAAACACTAACCCTATATATAATTATATATAACAGTTAATTAGTCATATTAATCATCAAGAAGCTTGCTACCAATTATATTTTGTAACAAATATTCAAAACACTTGCATAATGGTGTATGCTGCATAGCCAATTAAGAAAGCATTAGACCACCAGCAAAGTCTAGCATTACCAATATCTATTTAGAGGTTTAACCTTTCTTTTAGGATCATCAGATCATGGTCCTCAAAGCTGTAGGTTGCACCTTAAACCGAGAGTAAATCTCAAGTTCAGGTGACCACAGTTCATAAGAAATCAAATAAGGAGATTATTTCACACAAATTCATAAATGTTATCCAAACAATTCGTAGATGTTATCCATACAATTCAGTTATCTAAAAGGAAAATCTAAACAGATTATTTCACATTCCACTTCCCAAGGGAAAATATTACTCCTTTTGGCCTACAGGTATAGCTGTGTTTGGATGTGTGACATCAGTGGATTACAGCCAGAAGATGCACATACAACTTGAGGGAGCTTTTCTCACAGTGATGGAGCTCCATTCAAGCTTCTTGTTACAGTATAATAAAAGACAATAGCAACAAGGATATAGATCAAGTTATGCAAGAGAAACAAGATATAGCTGCTGCCAGGCATCTAAACACTTTGCTTTACTGTGTAAAGATCTGTCCCGTCAACGGATCTTTTTCTATTGATTTTTATTTTGGTTTTCAGTACACTTTCTTCTGTGCTATAATATAGTGTCGTCTACTTGCTTATTAATTTGTTATCTTTTTCTTCTATTTCAGCCAGTTTCGTAGTTAAGTTAGAATCTTTCTGTTTTGGTTTGGTTCTGACACAAAACTAAACGTGCTGTTATTTTGATTGTCCATTATTCTGGCTTGGTTATCACATTTGCTTTTACCATATAACTTCTATAGTGACATGCTACAGTCCCTTAATTTGATCTCGTCAATCGTCATGTATGATACTCCAATGACCCAGACGATTTCAGTCACTACTTGTTTGCCACATCAACCATGCAAATGAAAGCACAATGCATGGACACTTTCAGCCATTGAATTTGTTACAAGAATTTTCTTCTTGAATGTAAACAGATGGATAACAGCCAACAAATACTCAATGCCATAGGTTGGCTCACCTCAAAGGTACTAGATTCACTTGCCAACCCAATGCAAAGGCAAACTAGATACACTTGGCAACCTAATGCAGGCACCTATGACTACAGATGGAGAACACACAGCAGTCACCAGAATTAACTTAGGAGACATACCCAGCTCAATTGATGGACTGACACAAGATCACAAGGAAATATTTACCAACTGAACTCAATTGAAAAATTCTGCCACACTCCCTGCTGAGAAGGATGAGTGGAAATGCTTACTGGTGTAAACATTGACAAAAAATGTAAAGCTCAATAAATCACAAAGATCCAGACATCTGCTTAAGAACATAATAACCTCCAATATCGTACAGATTAAAATGAATAAGATTAATTTATACAGAAGAAATTTTTGCAATTATGACATTAGCCAGACATAACGAAATTGTTTGACTAGTACTCATCAATGCAAAAAAACAAGCTCACTTCCACTTATCATATGTACAATCAAGTACCTGAACTCAATGTATGAAGTTTTTCCAATTCATAAAGCTGCTCAACCTCAACCATGGCCTGATTAAGCCAAGCCTAAGTACAACTTAGCTTGGCAAGCTAGCCTGAAATAGGCAAATACCACAATAAGGCCCTTTGTATTTTGATAGGCCTAATGGCTACTTCCACAGCCTTATAAACTTACATATGCTCTGACAAAAATGCACCTATGTTAGACAAAGACTAGTATTTCAACTAAACTCAGATCTTCCAACCTTTTCCTCTTCATTTATGTTCGCCCTCTTGAACCTTTTCCAAAATTACACTCAAGCTTTAACATTTCTCCAAGGTTTTTTATGTCAGTGGTCTAATCGTGATTGAACCAAGGTTGATATGGTAATAATTAAATAATATTATTTAGTTTATAATATGTTAAGTAATATTAAACAAAAAAATCCATGAACATCTGCTATTTGAAACTAAATAAATACAAGTGATATAAATATCAATCATCAATGTTTCGCTAGAATACTATAATAGAGTTATTCACTTAATTTTTATTGCAGGGAACTGATTTTACACCAGTTCTTTGCCAGGCTTGTTTTGAGGGTTGATCAAACCAGTCTTTGACCAGTTCCTAGTTGTACCAGCCGAATCGGTCAGGTTCTAATAAATAAGCAATTATCATTTCAGGAAGCAGTGTGCAGAGAAAGAACAAAGATTAACCAACTTCACAACACACATAAAATGTATAGAAGAACACAAATCAGACAAGCAATACTGAGCCCAGAACAGGAATAAGAGATTTCTCGCCTTCAAGCAAATTTCAATGTTCAATTTAACAAGGAGCACATTTTAATTTTCAAAGTACCATTCCATCATTATTAGACCACAACATGAAATTTAAATACATAATAAGAAGCATACCACACTATCACAATTCTCATCCTCATCTGCAAATTCAGCAACATCTTCTAACTCCATTTCAAATATGCCTATAGCATCTTCTTGCAGGATTCCATCCCATCCAATTTCCAACTACAACCAGTTTAATAGGAACTATATTATTGGCCAAAGGACCCAATTTTTCTTTAACAAAAAGTTCAAGGTTTAACTTACATCCAACTCTAGCAACCTATCCACAAGAGCGAGCAGCATGGTAGAACCAACAGTTTCTCCAATTGCACCACTCTCCAGCCTTAACATATTCTCGACATACATGACAATTTCCTACAATCAACAAAAGAGGGAACTCTGATTAAAAAGATTACAGTTAAATATATTTCCCTTTGATAAATAAGTTAGCAATACCCAAAAGTAGCAAACTGAATATCAGCTCTCTCCACATCAACAAAATAAAGTTTCTACATAAAATATCAAAATCAAAATGCATACTAAAAAGTAAAAAAAAATAAAATAAAATGGTATCTATTGTCTGTTATATAAAATAATTCAACGACAAGGAAATAGAGTCTTGACAGATCCTGCATAATGCATAACATAAAAGTAAACAATGCCCCTACATTAGACATATATCAAAAGCAAGTGAAAATACTGAACAGCTAAGATACTGAATGTATAGTGACAATTGGCATCAAGCTAATTGATACATCAAACTCATTTAAAATATCCAGAAAAAGTTGTATGAACTCACAGTTTCTTTACTGAAGACACTCGGCATTTTCTGGATAACTATTGGAGATAGTCGCAAGGGTGCAAGAGGCACCAAATCAGCTATTTCTTTCAATGCTGCATGTACCCGTGACAGAACTTTATTTTTTCTGTCAATTCCATTCTCCTGTCTCAGAGAATCTAAGAGGTAAAAAGGTGGCACAAAATTTTTCACAAGCATCTCCAAACACCAATCGATGTATTTTCCACTGGAAGCAGCCTGCAGAAAAATATATTGGCAGCAAACTTAACAAAAAATTAACGATTGGCTCTAAGATTACAAATCCAGGGATGATGCAAAATGATCACGTACCAAAGATATGATGAGTTCCAGCAGTGCATCCATAATATCAATTCCACAATTCCAGAGGCTCATTCTCGAAACCTGGACAAAAAAAAAAAATCATAATCCATCATATCCTTAAATCACCAACCATAGAGGAATAAATTTGAAATCTCAAACACATACACCGTGAAAAAAAATCTTACAGCAAAGAGCAGGGATTCATGATGAACAGAATCTATGTAGGACACTGCTCCAGAAAGCGCCTTCAAAGTTGTCTGCAACCATAAGATATAATAAAAGTATACTGGTCAGCACAGTGGCTTAAATTTAAGCTCAATAAATCAATGCAACATTGCACTTCATTATGAACTTTAAATTAAGAGCCTACCACAAGTATAGCAACCTCATCAGGATTAAGATGCATCTTCGGGTGCAAATAACCGACGAGCTCATCGTAATTCTCTCGGTCACCCTGAGCCACAACAATCCAAAATATATTTTCTTCGACAATAGAAACATCAACATTGAATTGAGCAAAACTCGCGGCAATTTTTCTTTTCTATAATAGCTTACCGTTGTCACTGCAACAAGCACACCTCTGAAGTGATGAACTAACTGCGAATCACTGAAACCGTTGTTCTCCATTTGAGAGAATTCTTCCTTGTCACTCACCTGAACCCTTCCCATGCTTTCTTAAAACCCTAAACAAAAACCCTGACACACGCAACAACAAAAAAAAAGAGAAATCGTAAAGCGTAAACGAAAAGCACTTAATAAGCTAATAAATAATAACGGCAAAAACGCAGATATGAACTAAACGGAGAAGGCTTACGGAAACTGCGTCGGTGAGAAAAAGGAGGTTCGAAGCAGTGATGCTAAATATATGTGTGGTAGCCAAACGACGGCGTTTCAAGAAGGACGGAAGCGAGTGGAAAACGGTAACTGGCTCTGGTGTCGGATGCTGTTACCTCTTCTTCGCGAAGGAAGAGCAATTGCGGCTACGAAGAGGGAACAGCAACCAGGGTCCTCAGCAAAGGGAAACGCGTGGTTTATATACGCATCCTCTGTTTTTTTTTTTCCTTCAACTTCTTATGGGTTAGGCCCTTCAGCCTAATGAGCCCGTTGTTGACCTCGCACAATTTTAGGCCCAAGTTGGACTTTCATGAATGAATTCAGACACGGGGGTTGCTATTCTCACCTCTCACTTTTGTGAAATCCCCCTTTGCCAACTCATCAAATCCCCACACTCCCTTCCCTTCCCCTTAGGCTGTGTTTGGGAGTTAGGAGGGGAAGGGAAGGAAAGATATTCAAGGGGAACGAAGGGGAAGGAAAGGGAGGAAAATGAGAGAATTGTTTGGGAGTTAAAAATATATTAAGAGAGAGAAATAGAAAGTTAATAAAATATTTTTACAATTTTACCCTTGAATTGTGATTCAATGTTTTGTATTTTGGTATTTTATTAACATTGGTTGGGGTATGATAGTAATTTTATTAACACTAGTTGAGGTAGGATAGTAATTTCATTATTTTTCCTTCTAAAACTCCCAAATTGGGGGAACAACACTTGTTGGAGAATTTTAGAGGAGTTTTAAAAATCCTCAAATTATTTTCCTTAATAATTAAAACTTCCAAAGAGATGTCTCAACCTAAATCTTTCTCTTCCCTCCCTTCTCCTTTAAAATCATTTTCCCAAACAAAGTCTTACATTTTCTCACTCGCATCACCTTACTGCACCGCCCCAGACTCACCCTTCAGCACTGCTGCACACACACCCCTCATCCAGATCCAAAACATCGGGCACACCCCACCCCCACCCTGATCCAGAACCCTCGCGTACAGAACCAAAAATATATTTATGTTGGATTAAGTGGTGGTGCACATAATTTACAAAATGGAAACAAAATTTTATTGATAAAATTACAGGTGAAATTGCTTTTCCGTGGTATACATTTGGTGTGAAAATAAACCCTTCCCACGGTCGTTATACATTAATTATGTTCTCAAAGATGGGGGTAAAAAATAATATATGCAATAAAAGTATGATTTGATTATATAATAAAAACATGATTTCATTATACATTTGTGATTTATTTAATATACAATCGTGTTTTCGTTGTATATATTTTTCTCACCCCATCTATATTTTTTGGTAGCTTCACTGATGATTTTTAATATGTAAAGTTGTGATAAAATAAATAGATAATCAAAATGAATGAAGAAATAAATGAAGGGTAGAGTATGACGAATATAAATTCTTCAGTGAACTCTCTATTTTCCTTCCAACGCAGATATTTCCTTATGTGTATGCTTGAGAAAACGGAGATTTCCTTGTCAATTTTAAGCCATGTCCTTTTTTTATAAGAATTTGAAACCATGTCAAGACTTTTACATATTCGACACATATTGGACATATATATTTGATACATGTTGATGTTAAACATCATAATTTTTAAAATATTCTTAATTTTCCACATGAGAAAATTAATATAAGGAAAGGAATTATTTTTATTTTAAAATTTAAATTTAGTAGCCATTTATAATTGGTAGGGTAGCTAGAGTGTGGCAAGCTAAGGTACAGTTGCTGTTTTGCTCTTAATTTTAGGTTCTGAATTTTTATTTTTTATTTTTTGGTATGGAGGAGGGTTTCGCTCTAAATTCTTCTGATACTGAGAATTGCAATCCGTGTGGTACCAGTGCATGCAGTTGAATCCATGAATCAATAACAATGATTTTCTTTAGTTTTTCCACCTAATTAATACTAGTAGCGTGAGGATAATATTTAATGTGTCATTTTCCTTAATTAGGTAGGACAATTATCAGAGTTGAAAGCAATAAAGATTGCTGATTTGACGCTGCTTGTACCTATTTTTGGAGTAGAATATTTTAGAAACTCTGTAAAAGGTCCAAGGTAGCATAGCTTTGAACAATTTTATAATTTTCTATTTTAGAAACTCTGTAAACGGTCCAAGGTAGCATAGTTTTGATCAATTTTATAATTTTCTATCATATGGAGATTAGACATAACCAACGGATGTCAAATCTACAAGAAGCTATTATTTTTTATAATATGATAAACTAAGGTTTCAATTTAAGTTGAGAGAAATACTTTTATTTAATATTTCACCATAGTCATTGATTACATTATTAATGGATAACCATATCATTTTTCTCATAAAGTTATCTTATAGATGAATAGCTATGAGAACTACAAGATATATTTAATTTCGTTATCCTCCAATAACATTATCTTTTTAAAAAAGATACCCAATATTAAGAAAAGGAAGCTACTTATGAAGTCATAAATTAAATATTTAAAGATTGAAAGATATATCGTTGAATAAAGAAGCGGACGAGTTACGCTGAGATTGTCGTCATCTTTTCATCTGCAGTGTAATATTACACGTTCTTAGATAAAATATAAAAACATTGCATAATCTACGGAATGAAATAATTAAATTAAAGAAATTGATTGTTGAAGAAAGGGAGATATTCCAAACATGTAACTGAAAATCTGACTAAACATTTGTATTTGAATCTCCTGTGTCAACAGTGAAGACTGTATGTAAACAAAAGTGAAAATAAAGATAATTATAATAAATTGCACAATATTCTTATAAGAGGAGGATCAAATTATTTCAAAAATAACTTTAGAAGACTTACATAATGTTGCATTTTCATTTTTTATTAAATTATTTAGGTTTTTTTCTTCTTTTTTTGCTAGAGCTTAATCGTTCTATATACGGAAATTTGCTTAAAAGATGATCTTCTTCTAACATAATTTGAATCATTTGTTGTTTGCTCTGATGCTTTGGGATCTTCAGCTCCTAAACTGATTTCTTTGTAGTTTTTTCTTTTGGGCCTTTGGGCCCCTTTATATACCAAAAAAATAATCCATGATTATCTACTCACTACATCACATTGGTATTGGTTCTTTTTTTTATCTTTTTCGTGGTCATAAAACCTTTATACAATTTGTTGTTTGAAAACAATTTTTTTGTTATGATTGTATTTGTGGAGTGTATACGTGTAGAAAAGACGTAGGAGGAGCGGCAACATGTGCATGGGCTTCGCCTGAACGGAGAAAGGGACGAAGGGACAGGTAAGTACACAGCACGTGAGGTTGAGTGCGATGGAATTGATACCAATCAGATAAATAGACAATACCCTTTACATTTTGCTGCTTTAATTTTCCTCTGCCACATAAGGCAAAATTGTTAAACTGATTTAATATTTGACTCTCATAATCAAAGTTTAGGATTTCATTTTAGCTAGGACATAGATGCAGAGATATCAATTTACCTTAAAATATAAAGATTCAGGAGAAGAAGATTAACTAAATGTTAAATAAGAAATTTTAAATACTTTTTAATAAATAAATAAAATAAAAAAAGCAAAACGGTTATGGTGTGAGTAATAGTGATAGTATGAGGAGAAGGTTAAGTAGCAATGGCATTGCCAGCTGGGTTTGGCTGGCCTCGTGCACTACCACGTGTACCCTTTCTAAAAACTTGCATTTACAAGCCCTAGTGTTAGCCCCTTGAATGGAACCTCTCTTTGCAGTTTGCACTCTTTTGTTACTTCCAGCATCACCATTTGCACAAAGTCCCATCCAAACCAATTTCTAACCTATCTGCACTTGCTTCTTTGCTGCACTTTTTTTCTTGACTGTTCATTGGCTATGGTCTATGGTTGATGGACTCCCTTATATATGTTTGTTTCCACAAAAAGTTATAATTTGGTGCTCATATATTTTGATGGCAAAATACTACATTAACTTGTTTATAAATTTTGTTATCCTTCATTCAATCTTGTTATTCTATAAATTTAAATGAAAGACTAAAAAATATGGATTTAATTTAATTTTTAAGGATTAGTTAAAATATGTTTCAATAATTGTACATTATGTTATATTTTATTTTTTAAACTTTTTTTACTTACCCCCTCAATTTTTAAAACAAATAGAAAATAAAAATGCATTAATTCTTAATAAACCATTAAAACATACTTCTTCAATGCATGTATTGATCATAAATAAAAATAAAAATGTAAACTAATGCCATTCTATAATTTATAATTTTAAATTATTTATAAATTTTGATGACTTTTCATTATTGTTCTTTTTCTTATAACTTTGCAAAATAGACAATAATTAAAAGTATATTAATTCGTAATAAATCTTTAAAGAAATTATATTTTATTACTTATATGGTTCATAATTAGAGAAAAATAAAAATATACAACAGTATAACACAAACGATTATTGCTTAAACTTTTCATATTGTATTTGGCAAGAGACAAAGTAGACCCCATGAGATAAATGAAAAATATTGTAAGACATTTTTATACAAATTAACACCTAGAAAAACATATATATATATAAGTGATATAATATAATAAGAAAAAAGAGATAAAAATAAAAGTGATATTATTGAGTATGTGAATAAACTAGTGTAAAATTATTCTATTCTGATAAAAAAATACCGGCAGTCTCCTGAAAATATCAACTAAATAAATATTGTATTTATATTTTCTTTTAATTGAAGAAATTCATATTATTTCATTCAATATAAGAGTATCAATATAAGTAGGACTCAAATAAAAAAATACAATGACTAACCTAGAGTTGTGACGTCCTAACAAAAAAAATGAGCAACATAATTTGTTTATCTAAAAAAAAATACTATCACAATGATTTTTGAACACTAGAAAGAGCTTCCTTGCATTTCAGTAAAATAGCACCAAATTTTGTCTGATGCGCATTTGATGTCTTGAATCCATCAACAACTTACAATCTAGCTCGAAGATCAAATCATATTCTGCAGATCCATTTGCTTAGTGTGTGTTTGGATCATTGGATGCGGCCAAGAATTAGTTTTTTTGAGAAAAACTCATGGTGTCATCATAAATTTTGAAAAACAGTAATGTGTTGTCATGGCTCTAGCCATGATTAATTTTTACTGTGTCGTGACTCCAAACAGGCATTTAATAAACTTGGCAGGGTCCAAAATCCAAAAGACTTGTATTTAACATAAAAAAAAGTAATATATAAATGAGTCTAATTGAATTGGTTGATTGAGTAGAATGTGTGAGTATTTATTATTATCTTTAATTTTTAGAGATAAAAAAATTAATATGTATTCTTATAATATAAAAACACATTGGTTTATCATTGTTCCAAAGACAAAACAAAAAAAGGGAGACAATCAAACCAGTGAAAGGGTAGAACAGTTGATGTGAGTCTATATCATATAATCGGTATCGTTCCTATTCGATTTCACGCTATTTATTTGAATTTTCCACCCAACTTTTCCTTGCTCCATTTTCCCCCCTCTCCTTTCTCAAACAAAACTGTTCACTAACTCAAACGCTGCCCCCCTTTCAATTTAATACACCCAGCGTCGCCCTTAAAATACTATCATCACCATCCTTTTTTTTGTGAATATCATCACCATCCATTCACTACAAAAAAAAAAAATTAAAAAATTCAATGCCTTCTTTTATTTTCAAGAGAAAACAAGAAGGCATGGAAAGAGTCGTTGTTGTTGTTGATGTCTTCGAAGAAAGACCACGCCACCGCACGGAGTCAGTAGCAGTTAAGGCAAATTCCCCACTCCTCCCCGAATTAGAAAACCCAAACTGAACAACAACAACAACAACAAAGGTTGAACTTGAACTTGAAGCCTTTCTAACAACACCACCACTTTTTTTTAAATTACTTCTTTATTCCTAAAAATCATTTTTAATTTTCAGTCATTGTTTTCGTGCTCTCAAGTTTCGTTGGTGGGTAGCGTGTGAACTCTGAAGTATCATTTAGCCGTTTATTATTATATACTAATACAATATTTTTTCTTTCTTTCTAGTTTTCTAGAAACTCGACGAAGCAAAATTGAGTTACGCTTCCAATTTGAAGGTGTTGTTGGTGTTGTATGATCTCGAGCGTGACCGAGAATGGACCTGTTACCGGCGCGATCCGTGGACGAAACAGTGGAGGAGATAATGAGGCTGCAACGGTCGCTACCGGCTCGGCCGGGAATCGAGGAAGTAGAGGCGGCGAGGACTCTGGTCGCGAACGTGGAGCGTGAGGACCAGGCGAAGCTTGAGGCCGTGGCACGTGCGAGGGAGCGCAAGGGCCCGCACGTGCCGGAGGAGCTCTTCGCGGTGCTGCAGGAGATGCAGAAGAGCGTGGTGCTCTTCCAGAGCAAGGAGCAGAGGCGCGAGGCGCTCAAACTCCTCGATCTCGAAAACGTCCACGTGCTGTTCGACGAATTGATCCTGAGAGCTTCCAATTGCGTCTCCGCGCGCTCCTCCGGTTCGAAGAATTCAGTTTCAAAACGGGAAACTTCTTCTTCTTCCACTGCTTCTGTTTCTGCGTTCAAGAAAGAGCCTGTGAAGAGTTCGGAGATACTGTTCACGAGAGATGATAGTTATATGAATAAGACCAAACCCAATTTCTACTCTGATGGGTATACAATTGGGCCTAGTGTCTCATCCAAACCGCCGATAATCGATTCCTTGCTAATACCAGCGTCCACTTCAGGTATCTGGTTTTTCGATAGTTTCTATTTTGGACAAAACTTAGATGCAGTTTCTTTTATATATATATATATATATATATATATATATATATTAATAATATTGTTTGTTTGAATTGAAGTTTCATTTCAGTAATCTATATAATAAATGTTTGCATTAAAAATAAGCATAAGTTACTAGGTATCTGATCAATATAAGATCATCATTATTTTTTTAGATGTTTTTGATGTATTATTTTTCAACTCTAATTGAAGTTTCATCTCTATAATTTGCATAATAATGTTTGTATTAAAGATAAATATAAGTTATTAAGGCAAAACTTCAATTCCAGTTGAAGAATAATACCAAAAAAACCTTTAAGATACTGCATGTAAGTTTTGTTTTGTTCCTTTTGGATAACTACAATAGCTTATTCTAAAATTGGGTTTTAATTTTGTAGGTGATGAGAGTGGTGATAAGTTGAGTTTGATAAAACTGGCTAGCTTAATTGAAGTTTCTGCGAAGAAAGGTACACGCGAGCTCATACTCCAGAACAAGTTGATGGACCAAGTTGATTGGCTTCCTGATTCGATAGGGAAGTTATCTAGTTTGATCAAATTGGATTTATCTGAGAATCGAATTACGGTTCTACCTTCCACGATCGGAGGCCTTTCTTCCTTGACAAGTTTGGATTTGCATTCGAATAAGATCGCGGAGCTTCCGGAGTGTATTGGGGATCTCTTAAGTCTCGTGTATCTCAACGTTGGGGGAAACCAGTTATCATCATTACCTGCTTCTTTGGGCAGATTGGTGCATCTTGAGGAACTTGATTTGAGCTCCAACCAGCTTTCAGTGCTTCCTGATGCCATAGGGTCTCTTGTAAGCCTAAAAATACTGAATGTGGAGACAAACGACATAGAAGAAATTCCGCATTTGATTGGTCGTTGTGTTGCACTTAAGGAGCTTTGTGCAGATTATAACAGGCTCAAGGCCCTGCCTGAGGCTGTGGGGAAGATTGAGAGCCTTGAGGTATTGTCTGTGAGGTACAACAATGTTAAACAGCTACCTACAACGATGTCGTCTCTGTCGAACTTGAAGGAGCTGAATGTGAGTTTCAATGAGCTTGAGTACGTGCCGGAGAGCCTGTGTTTTGCTACCTCGCTTGTGAAGATGAACATAGGGAACAACTTTGCTGACATGCGATCCTTGCCGAGGTCCATTGGGAACCTTGAAATGCTTGAGGAGTTGGATATCAGCAACAATCAGATTCGTGTCCTTCCTGACTCTTTTAGGATGCTCACTCGGTTACGCGTCCTGAAAGTGGAAGAGAATCCTCTTGAAATCCCTCCAAGACATGTAGCTGAAAAGGGAGCACAGGTAACTAACTGCCTTTCTCAATTTAACCATTGGTTTAGGGTGTTTTGATTGCTATTTATAAACATTGTTTTTAGTTCAAAAAGAAAACAGACACTCACTAAGTTTATGCCTCACCCTTAATTTCTGATATTGTTTGCGCCAGTCATAATAGTATGATTTTACCAATTACCAAAATTTCAGTTTAGTCCTTGATTTTTTAAGAAATTATTGATTTTTTTTTATTTTCACTACGGAAATATCTGAAATAAAAAATGAAAACAGAAAATATTTTCTTAAATCAAACTCTCCATTTTCTTTCTTTTAGTTCTTGTTGCTCTAGCTGTAATAAAGATCTTTCTATTATCTGAATCTCATGTTTCAAGTCATGGTGCATCGCAGGCTGTTGTCAAGTACATGGCTGATCTTGTTGAGAAGAAGGATGTTAAATCGCAGCCACTTATTAAGAAGAAAAAGGGTTGGGCTCATCATATGTGCTTCTTTTCAAAGTCAAATAAAAGGAAGCGTGACGGCGTTGATTTTGTTAAAACCTGATTGAATTCAACCAAAGCCATTCTTGGCAAGCAAAAGATTCCATGAGTAAGTGGTTGAGTTAATTTTCCTGGTCATTGGTCATAATGCACACATGGGAGTTGGGTATTGATTATGAAATAATTGTAGGTTTCATTGTTCACCAATCACCAGTAACTTTGGTGGCATTAATTGACCTAGAATCAGCACTTGTGGCAAGGCTAGATTCCATTAGAGCAAGTAGTGGCATAGAGTGAATGCATTGCATACTTTTATAATAGATTGGTAATTGGTAATTGGGTAAAGCTACCAAATCATGCTTTGTTGGCTAATGTTGTGTTTATGACAGGGAGATGCATTTGTTTATATAAAAAAGGACAAAGATATGTCTGTCAGTCTCTGGTCAACATTACGATAGAATGAATTGGCATGGGAATCTTCCTTGGCTGTTGGAATTTGCTAACTTTGAGGCACATACTGTAGATTTCCCGTTCAATATTTTTCCCTCCTTTCTAGGACTTAATTTTTTCATTTGTATTTCTGGTATCTTTAAAATAGAAACAAGTGTACATCCATGATCCAACCATTTAAGTCTACTTCCACTCAATTGTATGTATATCTTCCTGCCACAGTGCAACTTCAGTTTTCAATAGAATTTAATATTCCATTTTTTTTTAGAGGAAGGCATTATGAATTCATGATTGATATCCCATTTACTTTTTTACTGTTGCTGATTCAATATAAAACTATTAAAATTTCTTTTCCCGAAATTTTCTTCAGAGAAAATGCTTTTATTTGTATTTACAAAAACATCATCTTATTTTTTTAAAAAAAATTCTTAAAAATTGTAAACAATTATTTATTAATTTTTATATTTTATGCAAAATTTTAAAATAAAAAAGAAGATAGTATTTTTGTGGTTAACGATAAAAACAGACAACGCTTTCTCAAAATAAATTTATCGGTGGTAGTTAGAAATATAATCCACCTGAAAGGCTGAAATCTTAGCTGTAGAACTAAGTTAAATGCATAAACTATCTCCAGAAATAAAATCTACTCGAAAGATTTAATTATGGAAATGAGTGAAATGCATTACTATCTGCATAATTATTATCACCTAAGACTACTTTTTCAATGTTATTTTTTTTTTAATGTTTGTGCTTGAAAAAAATACAATTGAATTCTTGAAGTGCAACAATCTAAATAAATCTTTCCTTATTCTATAAGAAGAAAAAAACTCCATAATTTTGATCCATTTTAGCCGCCTATTCCTATATGCTACAGGTTTTATATGTTTCACCACAGGTTCTAAGCTTGATTAACGATTCTTAAAATGTAGAGTTCAACCAGATGAAATTAATGATGTTAATATAGAGCGTAATCTTGGATTGTGCCCAATAATATGAGTCCCCTTTTAATCAAGTAGAAATATGATGTGTTTATCCACAATATTTCATTGATAAAGAGAATATGTTTAATTGAGGATTTAATAGCAACATCATGAACTTGATGTATTAAGACTTTCTTTATCAACTCAGCAAAAAACACTTTCTTTATCATCTAAGAAACTTTATCTCCTTAGAGCAACTCCAATGTAATTAGTTAATCTCCTGATATCATATTAACACTATTAGCAACCCAAAATTAAAATTTGCACCATTAGAGAGGAATTGTGGTGGTCCACCTAAGCTTTTGGCCGCTCTTCATAGCAACCGTTTCTCATCTCCAAATTGTGGGTCCTGTGTAAAATATATTATTATAATAATTGCTTGGAATAAAAGAAAGTGAGATCCATGTAAAAACTTCAATGAATTTTTTTATTTGAGCAAAAAGTTTATTAAACTGTTTAAAGTAAGAAATGTGACCTGACATTAGAAAATGTGAAATGTTATAAATAAAAATATATAGTAGAGAATCTCACAACTTAATAGAGTTGCTCTTACATTATCTGAAATAAGAGAGAAGCTTAACGTTGTGTTTGTTATGGCAGAAATGAGGAAGAAGAGAAAGGAATGGATGCAATCACGAGAATCAAGAAAGTTTCTCTCGTTTGTCATGGGACAGATGACATTTTACAAATATTTGAAAAATGAATGGCAGCATGCAAAAAGACTTCTTTGCTCAAGGGCAAAGTAATGCTAAGAAATGTATTTTTATTATACGAGTGTTATAAACTTAATATTTTTTAAAACAAAAAATTATATAAATTTTATTAAAAATGATAATAAATATTAAAATTTAAAAAATAAAATAAACAAAATTAGTATTAATTTATTATGTCTTTTATCTTTTATAACTATTTACATTTATTTTTAAAAAAAATTTATCTTGTGAGAACAACATCTATTTTTTATGGGACAAAAAATATTCATTCAATATATTAAAGTAAAAAGTTTACTTTGTGGGGGCAATTGCCCCATTATTCTCTATGTAAATTCGCCATTATTTGATTCAGTTCTTAATTTTTATGGATAAAAAAACTCATGTAATATTGTTGTCGTTCTTGGTACTTCGATTGAATTATGTGGCTCATAATCAATTATGTAGTATAGTATAATTGATTATATGATTATATAATAGATTATACAAGACTACATAATTAATTATTGTAATGTTTATGAATACCTTTCTACACTGCTACATATTCAATACTTTTGGATTATATAGTCCTCTTTCCAATTAAAGACATGAATCTAGAAGGCTTAATTATATTTTTAGTCCCTCTTATTAGGGATTATGATTTTTTAATCTTTCAAATAAAAAATTATATTTTTTAGTGTCTCAAATTTTTCTTTTAAATTATTTTTTAGTCTTCCCACTAGACTTTGAGTAACTAAAAAATGCAAATTTTTGTTTGAGAAGAAGGACCAAAAAGAATTTTTTCGAACTTGAAGGACTAAAATTATAAAATTTTAGGTTGGAGACTAAAAAAAATCACTAATTTAAGAAATTAAAAACATAATTAAGCCAATGATATAAAATTAGTTCCTTCGATGAATGCTCGCGCGTGAACCGCACTTAATTTGTCCACTCTCTTGAGTCATCTTCCTCCGCGTGGCTATATAGTATAATTATGATTATGTACTCAAAAATACTGTAGGGTACATTTTTTATTAATATATTATTTTTAAGTTAGTGTGGTATAGTGATAAATTAATTTCTAAAATATAAAAAATATAAATTTAATATTTGAATGTGAAAAAATATCATAAATTAATTAGTATCTTACATTTTCTAAAATAAATTTGATTATTTATAATCACTAGCTGAAACAATAGTCCGTACATATATGACTCAGTTACAAAACTAGTTAAGCAAATATATGTCTAATAAATAAATTATTACAAGAATTACGTAAAAAAACGGAGGTTAAGGGATGGATCGTGGCATGCTTGTTTTGGTCCTATTATAGTGCTAATCACTACCACCTTCGTGTTCTAAAATAGTAAAATATAATCGTGGCGCCATAGCACTCACAAAACTTTGCAGAGATTTCGTTTTCAATAACTAGTCATCACGAACACGCAAGCATCATGGATACAATAAATTTGAGGTTGCCATAGCTCGTTTGACCTTCAACTAATTAACTGAAAAAAAATCCCACTTCAACACTTACATTGCCAAACCATAGATATGGGACACACTTAAGGACAGATTAAAAACTTAATTAAGACGCATTAATGAAAAATAACCGTACACGTATGAAACTAATTAACTAAAATGAGCACACTTTAGAGGGTGTTCTAACCCTGGTTTGAAGTGCTTTACTACATGTACAACTCTACTATCTTGATTAGATGTTTCCACACATTTCATATACAGATCTCTGCATGCAGAAAGTCGAAGGTTTTTATTTGAATGCATACATATGCAAGGGCGGATCTACGTTGAGGATTGGGGGGGCAGTGCCCCTCCTTAAATATGGGCCAGAAACAGTGATGGCGACTAGTTGAACGGCGGTGAGAAAACGCAGCGTGAAGAGAAAGAGAAAACAGCTCATAGAAGAAAACACAGACCAACAGTGTGAAGAAGAGGAGGAGATAAAACGTAGCCAGCGGGAGGGGGGAAGAGGAGGAGAAAAGAAGCTTTTGGGCCTAATTTGCTTTTTATACTCACTTTTTTTCTTACTTCAGTTTCATATTATATTTTCGAAATAAATTTTTAAATTTTAGGTAGTTGCTATTTACAGTCTTTTTTATTATTAATATACTTTACTTGTATTATCAAATTCAATTATTATTTTGGATTTTTAAGTATAGAATTATGGATGAATTTTCTTAATCAAATAATTTTAGTTATATACATATATATAATATAATTTTAAGCGAATTCATCACCTTTTACATAAAACGTTGATTTCTTTACAAAATTTTTTTTTCAGGGATACTATCCCCGAACTCCACCACTAAATATACAAATATAAATATTTTTTGAAAGGTTTGAGTGTCCTCCCTTAATTTATTTTTTAGATCCGTGCCACTGTACATATGTCACCCAAATTGTGTTCTGGATATGGATTTTTATGCTAATTACGTTCTCATCAGTCAAGAATAACAATGAGGGAGGTTGTAATTGTTGCAATTTCTGCTACACTTGGGAATCTTCTGGTTGGATGGGATAGTTCAACCATTGCAGGTGTAAATAATATATATACTGATCATATTCTTCTATAACATTTTTTTTTATAATCTAATCTATATATTGTCATCATTTGTCCTTAGTCGATCAAATCTCATCAGGGTCAACCTATTGGTAGAAAATTTGAATACTTTACATCATGCCTTAAGTTTAAACCTCATTAATTATCACCATACACCAGTGAGGTTTGTAAATTGTAATCATAAATTGTGACATAAAGTGAAATTGTCACCATTATACATCATTATATCACCATTATTCACTATGCTTCCTTGTATAACCGGCCGTTTCCACGAGGCTCATGGATATTGCTGGCAGGAGGTATATGCTTGAATTTCCTTTTAATTAGTCTTATTAGATGGGTGGCATGTTTAGCCGTTTTTCAAGGTTACTACTTCTACAAGGTTCCTTATTAATTTATAAGGCCATATTAGATTCATTTCTTTTAATAATCTAGATAGTATCCTATTAAGAATTGAAAGGACAAAACTTAGGTAAAATATTTTATGTATTATTTTTGTTTTTTTCTAGTAAGAATTAAATATTCATCTCGGTAAGCCATAAAATTTTTAATGCATACTTTTATTAAATAGATTATCAAGATAAAACTCTATTTTTAATTTGAAAATTAACTATACAAATAGTAGTATTATATTTAAGTTTTATCCGAATTGGAATAATCTATCTCCATTTATTGTCCCTTTAACCTGTTTTCCCAATTACAAATAATTAACATGGTAGTTAAAAGTGAGACTCTTTATGCCATCCATCATATTAGAGTAACAAAAGTTAAACATTTAATTAACACTCAAATATATTTTTATTTCTTATAATAGTGTTTATTTTTTCTTTTAATTCTTTTAAAAAAATTGTGCTTTTGATTTTTATAAAATTTATTTTATAGTTTTGTTTTTAATGATATTTTTTAGTCCTTATAAAACTGTAAAGTTTTTAATTCAATTAATCCCTTTTATATTAGAATATATTAATTTTAATTTCTGTTATTTAAGAAATATCAAGTCTATTTTTCAATATATAGTTGTCACATTATCCATGAACAATGAATAACTTGGATTAAAGTGATAAACTAAAATTTTATTGGATTAAAATTATTAAAAAAATATAGAAACTAAATAATAAAACAAGTATATTACTAACGGTAGATATATATTTAAGTCAAAATTTAAACTAGATTGCAACAAATTATGAAAATAACATTTTTATATATATTTTCTCATGACAGGTCAATAATGTTATACACAATACCCATTCTGATAATTAATGTCTCTCATGGTACTAGTACTCCAGGACTCATTTACACGGGGTCCACCCTCAATGCAACAATCGCTGCAGTGAGTGTTCTGGTATACGAAAGCTGCTTCTGCATGGGACTTGGTGTGATTCCCAACATCTTATATTCAGAAATCTTCCAAACAAGTGATCGTGGAATATGCATTTCTATTTGCTCCCTTACATTTTGGATCAGCACATTGGTAGTCACTTCATTTCCCTTCTTGCCCCATCTCCTTGGTCTGATGGTCTCAACGGGGTCTTTGGATTATTCGTTGTTGGGTGCATAATTGCTTGGATATTTGTCTACTTGAAAGTTCCTAAACAAAGGTCATGCCTTTAAAAATCATTATTGAGTTCGAATAATTCGTGTTAGAAAATCTATTTTTTAAGACGATCTTCTTAAAAATAATTTTATTAAGCATTATTTAATTTTATTTTTTTAAAACAATTTTTAAGATGGTTTCAAGATAAAATTGTTTTAGAAAGTGTACCCTTCTAAAACGATTTAAAAATTACTGTAGAAAATATTGATTTTTAAGAAGGCTAACTTCAAAAACGATTGTAAAATCATCACTAAAAGACATAATGAACCCTCATAAAAGACATTTTTTTAGTATTGTCTTCTCTATTGGTACAAAGCCTGAATGAAATGTACGTTACTGATCCTGCAGCTAGGTTCGGAAGCAAAAGCTGCATTAATACTCATATAATTGTCATCACAAGGAGCATATATGGAAAGAAGGATATTACCATTGAAATATTTTCAAGTTTAATATGGCTTTTGATTCCCCAAAAATTGTGAGTTTAAAATTTTGTTGGTGGAAGATTAACACCGTTTGAGGAACTTTCTATACTTTTCTCCTTTGAAAAGAAGAGTATAATGATATAATATTTGTTTAAACGTTATTATTGCATGAAAATCAGTCATTTGGATTGGCTAATTAGTTTAATACGATTTTAAAATAATGTCAAGTGATTTATACTAAGAAGGGAAATCCGCTTCTCAATAATATATAGATTCTTAAGTTATTCTGAAAAGTAGTTAGTGTAGGTGAACGAAAAAAAAAAAAAACATACTAAAAATTTTTGCAGCAACGAATTTTGAATATTTTTCTATTTATGAAAACAAAAAATGTATTTTAATTTTTCTCTTTTTATCTTTTCTCTAGTTTTAGGTTGATTAGAGTAACCCTAATTAATTATAGCACTCTAATATAGTGGATGTAATTTTGGTCTATTATTTTCTTGTTAAAATACAACTTTGATCTTTCTATTTTTTTTTTTCATTTTGCAATTTTGATCGTCTTTATTAAAAAATAGACATTTAATATCCTGATTTTAAAAGATCGAGAAATTTAATCTTACTATCTAAATTAATATGTTGACTGTTAAGTTACTAATGTTGACCTAGCCTTAAATAACATGCCAGTATAGCAATTATATTTTTTCAATTTTTTATTAATGACTAGATAATTAAATTTAATAAATAATTATTTAAAATATAAATTTTATTAAGTTTTTTCTAATTTTCTTTTTCTAATAGGATCATGACCATCAAATAAAAAAAAACTAATAATCAAATACCACATAAGATAAACTATGTTAGTTGGAAGTCAAAGTTAAAAACTTAATGATCAAAGCATTAAATTGGACGGTAGGATCAAATTTCTTGATTTTTAAAAATTGAAAAATTAAATATCTCTATTTTTAATAAAAGGATCTAAATTGAGGATAGCATAAAATAGGAAAATTAAAATTACATATTATCCTTATTTTTTCTATAAGTTTGGGAATATTATGATACATCAATTATAAGTTTAAAAAAAATCACATAAATTCCATTTCAAATGAAAAATAATCAGTAGTTGTCAAATTTCCTAAAATCTCATAATTAGACCATATACTATTAGACAGCATCGACAGTGTGCTTTTTCTGAATAGCATCACAAATGAGTTTGAGTGATTGTTCTAAATCATCACAAAGAAGGTAAGGATCCGGAATAACAAGTGGGTCCACTGCTAGAGAAATGGTCATCTTGTTAGCATAGCTTTGAAAATGGATGGTCAGTGCCTGCCAAAGAAATTAAAAAAAAAAAAAGTGTGCATTAATTTAATGTCCTATGCTAAGTAGAGTACCTTTTATATCTTTTTCCTCCATCAACTCTAGAGCTATTTATTAATCATGTATGGTGGCACCAGTAATTGTGAATGATTCGATACTTACGTGGGGGTGTCCATATACACTAGGAGCAATGTATGTCACGGGATGACCATAGAAGCTAATTTCTTCCACAGGACCAGGCACATTAGAGAAGGCTACAGTAGTGTTAAAGAGAACTCTTCGTGTTATGGCAGCAGCAACCTACAAGAAAGTCCAAAATGTAAGAATATTTACAGAAGATGAAAAATATATTAAGTGATATCAGTTACTTTATCAATGCAAGCTTACTCTAAAGAAGTGTATCGTGAAGACAACTCTTTATCGATCCTACTTGTTTATTGTTGTAAATAAGATACCAATAGAAAGCTATAACAAAAGTCATGACAATAACCAATTACCTTGACACCTAATAAATTGAGTACCAGCTTTGCACAAGCATAAGAGCAAATTGCTTCTAATGAGTGCTTCTTTCGGTCTATTGTGGCCTTAGCTTGACGTACATATTCCAATGGATCTTTATACAAAACAATAGTGAAAGGGAGGATGATGTATCCCATGCAATTACCCCATTTGACTTTTGATTTCTCTGCCATCATATCTGCTAGTTCCTAATCAACATAATGTTTGATTTAATAAGCAAGGTAAAAATCAATTAGTTAGAACTTTTTTTTCAATGAAAATAAAATTAATCATGAGAAATTAAAAAAATAGAGGACAAGTTAACAACTTATCAATTATGAAATATTTACAAATATATATAATATCATTTGATGAAATGATAGAGCAATGTATCAAAAAAGAATCATAAAATTTGTAACAAGGAAATTATTTAATTACGTAATAACAAAAATAGTTCATAATAGATAGACATTGATTTATGAAAGACTCTCTATAATGTCAGGATATAAACTATTATTTTTATCTGAAAATATATTTTTATGCAGTTTTGAATATGTAGTTTCTATATCTATGATATATAGAAGAAAAAAAACAAGTGGATATTAATTCGATAACCACATCACGTACCTGTATTCCACCAACAGGTCTAATGTTAACAAGAATTGATGCCCTAAGGCGAATCTTCTTGAGGACACTAGATCTCTGTTTCACACCGTTGTTATTTGCGCCTACATCTGCTTTGAGATCGAGTAACAAAGTGTTACTGAAAATCAATTGATAATTCATATTCTTTTTTTAGATACAAATAATTTGCAGCACTATGGTTAATGGTATGAAGTTCAATAAAGCTGAATTGCAATAAAATAAAACCTTACCATATGCTCGATTCAAGTAGCGAGTGAGAGCGGCTTGTGTTACTCCCAATAAAACGTCATTGATTGTCTAATTATCAACATTTAACCAAAACATAATAATCAAAACACAATGTGTTGTCTTTTTTTTCAGGGAGTGTTTTGTGTATAATCACACTCTTTTATACATGTAAATACATTAAAAGAAGAAAAGTAAAGATTTGAAATAATATGTTTTGTTCTCAAAGACCGTTTAAGTTTCAAGCCAAAAGAAGCTTTTATACCTTGAAACATAAGAATTTGATATCTCCAAGTTCATTATGTTGGGAATAATTTATAGGCTTAATTGTATTTTTGATCTTTTAAGTATTGTAATTATGTAATTATAATCTTGAGTTTCAAATGATTAAATTAGAGCTTCAAGTATCACTATTATATTATTTTGATCTTATTATTGTTAGTCTTTTATGTTAATGTGTCAATTGACATATTGTCTTATATATACACATATGATATGATTTAATTACATTTTTAATGTTATATAATTGTCATATCAAAGGAATCAGAAATGTCATTAAGTCACGTCAGTATATATGTAATGTAACATGTTAGATATCATATTATTGACACATCAACATTTAGTATTTCATTAGCAAAATCTGTTAAATATTTAACGAAGACTAAAAATGATCAAAATTGCACAATTGTTATATCTAGATAACCTATTTTGCACAATTAGAACATGAGAGGCCAAGATTGCCCAATTAGGATACCTGAGAGCCAAAAAATGTGATCAGGCCTTGATTTTTTATTCTTTAAAACAAACACAAGCAAAGAAAAAAGGAAGAGAAGAGAATTAGTTACCGTTTTCATTTCATTCTTCACGAGCTTGATATCATCCATACTAACAGTGCGATGGACAATGCGCTTGTTATGTAATTCAACCCCTAGTGCACCAGCTTTGAGAGGAGTTGGTGTGTCTTTAATGAAGAAAATGGTGAAAGTAAACAACAACATATCGACGAAAGTGTGCCAAATGAGAAGCAGTGCCCACCAAATTACGAAGAGCCACCAGAATGGGCTTGAGCGTTGATGTGAGGTGTCTTTCTTTTGGATTGGCACAGTTGGCAACGCATTAGGGTCAGAAGTTTTGCGGGTGGCAGCAAGAAGAAATGATATGAGAGAGGCACCATCGCCTATGGAATGATGAATCCGAAATACGCCAACAGCTTCTGCATCCGAGGTTTTGATGTTGAGGAGGTGTAGTTCCCATAGTGGCTTGGATTGGTCTAGTGGAGTTTTGGTGAAATGAGAGATGTAGTCTTCCACAAATCTATCTGGGTACTCTACGTTGGAATCTATTTCAGGAACTATGATATGGTTGTCTAAGTCAACTTTTGTTGGTATCCATTTAGTTTTCCTTCCCTTCTTAACCTGAAGATCCATAAGAATAAATCCAAGATCTCAACAAGTGAATAGTAATTGAATTAGACATGAATGAAATGTGCTTATAAGTTCGGATTAAATTAAAGATAACAAAAATTTGTAGCTCTCATAACTTATTCGGTTATTATATCTTCATGTTGTAGTTTTCAAATATATTTTAACTACGTAAGAATTTTAATTTAATGATAAGTTAATTAAAAATTCTTAATTAATAAAAAGTCTTTAAATTACCTAAGAATTTAACTGTAAACATTTTTATTAACGGTCAATATCTTGAAATTGATTATGAAATTAAAAAATATTTAAAAAATAAAGGATTAAATATTTTTATTTTTTTATAAGAACCGAATCTACGTGTTAAGTAAAATAAAGAAATTAAAATTATATTTTAATTTTCAACTTTTATATTTTATTTAATTATTATTATAATTTAAATTATTTATCTATTTTTTAATTTACACACTGCACGCGCCCTCACCTACGGGCAGGTTTATAATTAAATAGTGAGTAATCCTGGAGAATGTCATATTTGAACCTCAATTTTAACTCAGTCAAAGTCACAGACTGGTTGGAATAAGATGGCTATGTAGACGGTAGAGAATTTGCATAGACTTATTTGCTTTGAGAACTCTGGTTAACAAAATCTTCTATTTATTAATTAATATGGTACTAGATAAGTCATCTGGAAGAATTCTTTATTTTTTTTCTTTAAAGTTTGACAAAACTGAAACCTTATATTGTGAAATTTAAACATTTAAGTTGAGAAGACTTATATGATAAATAAATTCAATTTCCTTACACAATTTTTTAACATTTTAATAGGTAATATTAGCATAAAACAACATCTAAAATGTTCCGTGCACGGGTTTTGAAAAACTAGTGATACATGTATTAATTAAGTCTTCATCTTGGAATAAGTCATTGTATATTTTGGCAGTGATGGGCCGAAACAATTATGTCATCGTCTTGAGCGATCGACACGAAGATATGTTGATTTTCCTTATGTCTCGTACAGCTGTCAATATACTGAATAGGTCTCCTTTCAAGCGAAAAAAAGAGACCTAACAAAAAAGATAATGCCGAATTGGTCTGTTTTTTTATACTTCTATGTTGTAGTTTTTAGTTTTGTTTTTTAGGTTACAATTATTTGTTTTTGGTACAGGTACTTCTATGCTATTATTACGGTAAGTGTTAAGTAATACGAATAATTATTCGTTGTTAGATTTTATAGCAAGTTGATGACAAAATTATTTAATTAAGTAAGATATATAAAGTAATTTGCAAATAGGAAATTTAAATATCTAGGTCATGCTACAACTACCAGGTCTACGGTCTACCCCAAGTAAAATTTTCAGGAACAGTCATGCATAGATTCTAAAGATATTTTTTATTTATTTATGAAAATAAAAAATAAATACAAAATTTTTTAACAACTCATATATCCTATTTAATTACCTATTGATTAAGATACTTTTTTCTTTTAGAAAATTATGCACAATTCTGAATAATCAGACACTGCTTTCAAACGAAAGGATAAGGTAGAGAGTAATAGTAACTAACCAGTTTGCTGGTGAACCTTGGATGCTTGAGCAGTGTTTGACATAAACCTTCTCTAATGACTTGAGGACTGATGCTTGTCTTGCAACCCATGATGGCAATCACATAACAGTTTAAAGATGGCTCATGGAACAGCTTCCCTGTTGGACTCAGTGGTTCACCCTCTCTTTCTCTTGATGCCATAGTTGCTCCCTTTTTTCATTCAAGATGCAAAGACTGTTGTTGTTTTTTCATAAGGGGCAGGGTAGGGTGGTTTATAGATGTAATCAAAACCACCAAAAGTTGATAAATTTGTCAGATGATATGGGCATTTTGTAATATGGGCATTTCAAAGTCAAACGGTGGCGGCTTTTTGAATAATTTTGCATTTTTTTCATGAGCTTATTAAAAATTGTGTTATACTATCTTTTGTAAGTCTTTATATATATCAGTCTTTTATAATATTTTGTTGAAATAAGATTATTTTTTAATATTTTAAAACTTGAAAAGTACTTAATATATTTTATAATAATAAATAAGTTCTAACGGTATTAGGTCCAGAGAGAAACTTGAAAAAGTATTTAATATTAATTTGGTCCAAAAAAACAGTTGGTCCTTTACGATCCTAGTAAACTAAATCTTTTATTTCCAACAAAAAAGATATGATTTTTACATTTCCGCTCATATAAATATAACATCATTAACATGACTTTACAGCATCAATATGATATGATTATAATCCTATAATATGATTACATTTAACATATATTATTTAGAATAAAATTGTTTTTATATAAAAATAAAAAATCCTAATAAATAAGAATTTAACCAAAAAAAAATCTTACAAATATTTATATTTATTTTAAAATTTATTATGTTCACATGACTGACTGTGAATGATTTATTTAATAAAATAACATGTTTTTAATTTCTATCTCAAATATTTCTTGAACAACAATAATCACACATCACTAATGAATTTTAACATCCTTAATATATAGCAGGGATAAAAAAGAATTATTCTTAGATTTTGTCTTCCTAAAGAGACAGTGAAAGTTAGAAACGGTTAGGTTTTGCTTTAATTTCCATGTGACTCATCGCAGCCATGTCTGTCTCTCTAAAGGAAAGCTAAATTGATGCAAACCATACTCCTTGCTAAACGATAAAATTTTAAAGATGAGATGAGAGGGTTGGGGGAAAGAAATTAATTAAATGCCACCGCCCACCTGCTTTAACACTAGTCAGGATCAGGAAAAAAGAAGAAGAAGATGCAATGATGGGAGAAACTGGTCCATCAGTGAAAACAAAACCAATTAATTACTCCAAACTCTGCACCATATGCAATGAAATTCACATGGATCTTCTCTGTCTGCTCTGTCCAATTCATATACCATAAATATATATATTTTCTCTGTTTTTATTTATAAGATTTAAATTTGATATTTATTTTTCTATAATATTTTTTAAATTAATTATTTTATATTAAAAAATCCTTAATTAAAAGAAGAAGAAAAATATATATTAACAAAAGAATTAAAAGAAAAAAATAATAATGATAAGAATAATTTAAAAAAATATATAAATTTATTTATAATTTAAGATAAATTAATGTTATTAACTAAATTATCTGTTTTTTAATTTTAATAAATTAAGTAATTGAATCTTATAAATTAAAATAAAATTAAAACAGAATAATATACAATGTGAAGATCAATAATCAGCATTGTGGTGGTTGAGAATTTGAACAGAGCAAGCAAGTGAGACAGGCAAGCTTTACCGGACAGATCAACCAAAAAGTGCTCGATCTGATTCCTACAAATTAAATTGACGAAATAAAGGAAATTTAGTTTTCTGCTGCACAACTACATCGGTAGAAAGATAATATAACAGAAGCACATGTCAATTACTTTAACAAGCTTACCTGAACCGTGTTGTTAGCAAGGTCCAACATCAATAATAAACAATGTCATCCACAATAGACTAGCTACATCTGAAATTTGCATTGCTTTCTACATCTGAAAGTTATCAAAGAAAGATAGGTAAAACATATACAATTTCCTTCCACAGATTGCCTTAAGAGATGGTGCTGTATGATATAACTGAAATTGTGTGAGTTTGATGCATGTGCTTCCCTTGCTTCCCTTTACCTTGTATATGATCTTATTTCAAATTCAAATGAATGAAAAAGAGCATGACATACTGATACATCTTAGTTTTTAGGGTTAATTTAGTTATAATTTAATCAATAATTAGTAATATAGATTAGAATTAGGTAAGTTTCTTTATTTACTTATTTATTATTTACTTTATTATTATTTTGTTATTAGGAGTCAATAAGAGAGGAAAGGGAGTAGCACTTATGCAGTTTTCATATTTAAAGTGATTTAGCACGAAAATAGAAAGGAAAAAAGATTTTGTTACCCTAATCAATAGAAAAACGTGCAGGGATAAATAGAAGGCTTCTGGACTGATAGAAGATACTTTTACACACAGAAATACAGACAAAAACGTAGAGGGAGAGAAGATCCAAGGCCAGAATTTGAAGAAAGATTAATGTTTCTGCTCTCTTTGTATTTCTTGAGGTTAGACATGAATATGTCTGGCTAAATTTCTTTATTGTCGTTAGGGTCAAGAACCAATGTGAACTCCTCTATAATTTGATTGATATTAATATGAGATTATTATGATTAATTTGTTTTACTCTGTTCTTCATTGCATCATTATTTATTAGATTTGGTCATTCTATTAAAGTTCTGAGGGTTAGAGTTCGCAATAGCGATGTTGGGATTTTAATTTCTGACATGAGTAAAATAACAGTTTTTACATTACCTAGGGATAGGGATATATGATTGCAGAATGTTTATGATATATTCTTTTAAATGCTTAGCTTGACAGGAATTAGGATTTCTGATTAAGTTAAAGGGTTAAATTGCTAAGGAATTAGGATTTAACTAAATTTGGAAAAATACATCCTGTGAGTAATCAAAAGTAATTGAATTTAATAACCAATTCACGTGAAAGAGGTAGGGATCAAAAGGGGAATGTGCTCTGACCACAATTATTTCTCTTAACTGCTTCACAATCCATTTAAACTTGTTTTTAATTTCTTAATTTTCTGTCATTTATTTAATTCGCATAATTCCACAACACAATTTTTAAACACACTATTTTCTTCCAATTTCTCAGATTGTTAGTTATGATAAAATTAGGAACTCAATCCCTGTGGATACGATACTCTACTTACACACTTTATTACTTGAAACGAACGGTACACTTACCGTTTCGCAACACATACTTTTTCATTTCGCTCATTTTTCTATTGAAATTGGACTTGAAAAAGGGTTCATGTTCTTTTTCTTTTATATGAGCATGGCAACTTACCTTGACCGTTAAATGTTAGAGCAACTATACACAAACAAAGGTCCATTTGTAGGTGGATCTTTTACATCTTTTTTCATGCTTTTGAATTAGGTCTTGTCTTTTAAGGCACATCTCAAAGAAAACATTAATAATTAAGTTCAGATAACTTATGATTTGCTTCCTAGAGGTTTGTCATCATTAAAATTTAAGCTTATGGAGGGATTTTGTTTCAACATCCATCACATGCTTATGCTTAGTGCATACATCTTGGGGTTCTACGCTTGTTCTCCCAAGGTCTTAGGCTTAGCTAACCTATGAACCTAAAATCCATGAGCATGGGATCTACAACTTGCGGTAATCTTGAAGTCGCACTCCCAAGGGACAATCGTGGTTTTCAATTAGTCCCAAACATACCAAAACATTCTCAAACACTTTTATTGGCAATACTAAAATAATAGGTTTTAATATCGTTATGTTAACATCAGTTATGATGAAAATCAATCTTACAAAACACATGGCAATATTTTTGTAAATAAAATGTCACCGTTAATATCAATTTTAGAAAAATCGATGTTAACAATGCGATTTTAACCGATTATTTAAAAATTGATGTTGTTTAAGCACTCACAACATTAGTTTTTAAAAAATCGATGTTATTCTTGTTATGAGTGCATGCACACATGTGATTTTCTTTGACTTGGAGAGCATGCAAGGAAGATTGAGGAGAGGCTCATCTTGCGGTGACTCTTGATGTTGTAGGCAATGTTATTAAAATCGGTTTGAACCGGTCGGTCAAATCGATTGGACTGGGAATTGCAGGTAGATCTGGACCGGGTTGGGTGTAGAATCGGCCATGTAAGTGGCCCGGTTAGGCCTGGCAAGAAACAACCGATTTTTGAAGAATCGCAGGTAGATCGATGTTGCTGCAAATTGTCTCTCCTTTGGCTGCAACACATTCTGAGGCTAGTAAAACAAAATAAGGTGCAACATTGTAGCGGAAGAGATGGGGATTAGGGTTTTTTTATTTGGGTCACAAACTGATTTGCTTCCTACACTCCCTTTATTGCTTATTGTACTCTTTCTGCCTCATTTTTTTTATTAAAAGTTGTGTTGTTTTAATTTAAGTAGTTACTATTTACACCTTTTTTTATTAATACACTTTATTTGTGTTATCAACATTAATACTTCAATTGTTATTTTGAATTTTTTAGTATACTTTTCTTAATCAAATAATATTAGTTATATACTTATATATAATATAATTTTAAATTTTTTAATATAGACTGGGTCAAACCGCGTCAATTACTGACCCACCGGTTAGACCACTGACTCACTGCCTTGACCGGGTCAATGACCAGATCGAATTGACAGTTTCATGTTTGAAAACACCATAGAGGTATGAAGTGCTATCCTGTCTCAATAATTTGGGAACTGAATCTTTTTTATGCTAGTTTTAATTTGAAAAAGACACATTTGTCACAAAAAGTAAAATATTAATTGTTGGTATATTAATTGTTAATACAAGTAAATAACAAATATTGTTAATAGAAGTGCATTAAATTTTTTGTTTAAGCTTTTAATGTGCCTTTTAAAATTATAGGGAGGGAAATAAAGAGAAATAGGTCATATTTTTGTTTTTTTTTAATATGACATTCTATATCGGTTACGTAATAAACAATGTAGAAAGTGGTTATACAACATCAGTTACAAAAAAAACTGATGTGGAAAAAACATTTTTCTACATCGATTTTGACAGAACCAATGTAAAAAGTGTCATTTCTACATCGATTTTGACAAAATCGATGTTTGATGCACCTTACAACATCGGTTTGTTTTTGCATTTTTTGTATATTTCTTCTAGGAGATATCTAATTTGGGAAGAAATGTTGTTGTATAGCGGATTTCAACATCGATTTTCATAATCGATGTTAAAATTAATACTTTTAACAACGGTAATTTCAATATCGACTCATAACTAATGTTGAACGTTTGATTAAGGCACATTACTATAAAATATATACAATCAAAGAGATTAAGAAGGGCGGAGGGGAAGTATTATCTTAAACTGAGGCATGAATGAGGCTATAAGCTTGAGCCACAAATTTCCTTTTTCCTTCCTTTCCCCTCTTATCTCTTTTATCTCATTTTTTCTTTCTCTGTTTCTCAAATCTAAACCTAATGTAAATAGAAGAGCTCTTAATTTTTTTGTCTTATTTTTACAAAAAAAACTTCTAATAACAATTTTGTTCCGTCAGTTGACCATCTAGTCAAATGTTAATTTTGGTGTGACATATTAGTGTTGAAGTGGAGCTCATGTAGGTTGTTGACATGTCGTTTATGTGAAAAAAGATTAAATGAAGTAAAACATAAAAAATGTCTTAATAGGTATTAAACTCATGATCATTATTCATAAAATAAGACCACTAATAGAGTTTTTTTGTTTAGTTAACTAATTTAACACTATTTTTAACGTATCATTAGTCTAGAGTTATTAATTTTTTTATAAATTAAAAATATTTAATATATAACTCTTTTTAATTTTATTATATTTCATTTTATATGTTTTTATTTTGAATAGTTTACATATTTTTATTTTTATTTTACCAACTTTTAATTAAATTTCATAAATTAATACTTAATTATTTACATGAATTTTTTTGTAAATTGATTTTAATATACAAATTATTTTTACTCCAATTGTTTAAATAAAATTATTCATACACAATACAATAAAATACTTGTTTTGTTTAGTTAACTATATTAACATTATTTTATATATATCATTAGTCAATAGTTATTAATTTTTTCAAATTATCAAAATTTATATATTAAAAAGTATTTAATATATAAATATTTTTAATATTATGTAAATTATTAGAGTTAAAATAACTTGTATATTAAAATCAATTTACAAAAAAATTTATATAAATAATTTTACATATTAATTTATGAAATTTAATTAAAAATTTGTATAAAAAAATTTAAAATATCCAAAATAAAAATATATAAAATGATATAAGATAAAATTTAAAAGAATTATATATTAAATATTTATAAATTTTGATTGTAACACCCCGAACGTGTTATCATTAATAATATCATAAGCGCGCTATCAGCGTTATCTGAACGCAGTGCGGAAGCGATAGAATCGATTTTTCTTGATTACATTATGCTTGGAATATAAAAACACAACACAAACATCATAATACAAGCCCCTGCTGGTCCAGTTATTACAAATATAAAACAACATAGGCAGAAAACACAGAAATCTATCAAGAGATATCAGGAGGAAACATAACACAGATACATCACATAATTTGTACATATACACACAACTCATAAGTTCTACCACATCTGTGGTTATACAATTAAATATGTACAGACAACGGGTGTACACTCACACCCTATACTTATACAGAAAACAGGACAGAGATAAAAAAATAAAAGCTCTTCTAATCTTCATCTGTAGCCCCTGACCACTCCAGTACTCTCAGCTAGGGCCTCCTGCCCTGGGGTAACTTCTCTCCTCTAGAAGTACCTGAAAACCACAAACCCCCACACAGGGTGAGACAAACGTCTCAGTAAGCTCAAGGTTCTGGAAAATCTTCCCTTACCCTGGTTCACCACCAAACATAAACACTTACAGCTAACAGAGCTAAGGACATCATCCCAGCTCACAACATAAAGCCTAGGACCTTAGCCTAGCTTTCACACAATCCCAGTTGTCTGGGTCATCAACGGATGCTCTCAGCATCAGAGGTCTCCCACCTCATACTGACTCTCAAACCATCTCAGACTAGTCTCACAGAGGTACCTAACATAGTGTCTCTCACTAGACACTTAACATATCAGAGAGGCACCGCCTCTTTATCACACAAACATTGCCTGAATCCATAATTCAGGACTTCACCACTTTGCCTGAGGAGCTCCTCAACTAGAGGACTTCGCAAACACTAGTCTGGAAATAGCCCTCCAGGACTTCATAATCACTTGCCTGGCCTCACCAGGACTTTCATAACGCATGCCTGGGCAAGAACATCCATAAATGGGCAATCACCTCCAGGACTTTCCACAACCCGTGCCTGAGAGAGATCATCCCACACCGGGGGCACTCCATCCCTCAGGACTTTTCTCTGCCTAGGAGAGATCATCTCACGACGGAGGCACTCTATCCCCTAGGACTTTCCAATCCAACGCCTGAGAGGGACCATCTCACACCGGAGGCACTCAATCCCTCAGGGCTTCACATCACATGCCTGAGAGAGATCATCTCACACAGGAGGCACTCAATCCCCCAGGACTTCCCATCAGCTGCCTGAGAGAGATCATCTCACACAGGAGGCACTCATCCCTCAGGACTTCCAAGTCACATGCCCGAGAGAGATCATCTCACGACGGAGGCACTCAATCCCTCGGGACTTCCAGTCCACTGCCTGAGAGTGATCATCCCAACCCGGGGCACTCATCTCTCAGGACT
>PYAF01005594.1:2435904-2450422 GCA_007407185.1 Glycine tomentella
AATCAAATTTGTTAATTAACATAAAGTTAGTTATATTTTTATGATATTTTGGTCTGGCATACTATTAATTAATGTTATAATTAAACTACAAAATTTCTATTTTAAAATATGTTTTATAATTTTTTTAGTAAATCTAAAAATAACAAATATTTAATTTATATATTTAGGTATTAATTTTTTAATATTTTCTTATTAAAAATAACTTACATGTTTTATGAATGAATTATAAACTTTACAAAATTCTACTTGTTTCAATCTTTTTGATGAAAATAAAATATTATGTGTATAAATGAAAAGTCAATTTAACATATTTTGCTCCCACTCCTATGAAAGGGATAATAGTTTAGGAACCATTCTAAAGGTAAGAAAAACCCATGAGTAAAGATAGAATTAATGAAATAAAACATTGTAGAAACTCAAATAACGGGCATCAAAATAAATTATTACATAAATTAATTAGGATATTCAAATAAATAATTAAATGTTAGATAATTTGACATATCAACTATTTATAAACCCCAATAACCTTTAACAAATGAGTGTAGAGAAAGGCCCACTTCTAAATCTATCCCATATTAAATTATTTATCTCTTAATACCTATTAACATAAATGATTTTGAATTACCCAAATATATGGGAGAAAGTTTTTAACCAATCAGGAAAAATAAGTGATAAAATATTTTAATACTTTCTTGATAAGTTATTTTTCACTTATACAACTCTAAACTAAACTGTCTTAGTTGCACTTTAAGTCCTCCAAATATTGCAATTGTAAAAATTTTGTCACTAAGTTCTTATTATACAAATTAGGTCTTTTAAATATTACAATTGTATGATTTTGGTCCCTTTTTTAGTCCTTTTTTTTATAAAAATAATTATAAATTTTGCTAACATGACACTAGATGATGGCATACCGACTTATGTGTTTCTTGACAAATATGCAAATGTGGCTTAAGCAAATTTGTAATACAAGAAATAAAAAAACCAAAATGATCTTTATATAATGAAAATTGAAAAAATATATCTAAAATTATATGATATAAAAATATCATTTTGACTCTTCAAATGATAGAAGTTAGATAAAAATAAATCAATCTTGTATAAAAGCATTGTATTTTGCTCAAAAAGTCAATCTTGTATGAAAGTGCACTTAATTGTTAAATATATATACAATTGACATTTTTGGTCAACTTTGAACACATCAAATTATGTGACAACTAACTTTTAATCATGAAAATTCATGTATGATTGTACAACACAAATTTCATTCTAATTACTCAAAATAACCAAAAGTTTTCACTTGATTTGTCCCTTATATACATATTAGCATGTGATTCTTTATTTTGTTTGATAATTTTTCAAGATTTAAAAATATAACTGAATTCAAATTGTATCAATATTTGTAAATAATTATGAAATTTTTAATAAAGAAAAATTAGTAAAACAACTCAATTTTCAGGTATTAAAAATAAATCACAAGGAGAGCCATTATTAGGACTCTACTTTCATTTTGGTTGAAATGTCTTTGTTATTAAGTTTGATTAATCAAGGTCTCTCAAGTTTTTTTTCAACATGGTTTTTAGTGTCTAAACAAATATTTGACCAATCATAATCCTTAAACTTTTTAAAAAAATTAATTTTTAGTCTCTTAATTAACAAAACTTTTATTCAAGGACTATAAGCCTTAACAAAAAAAAGTTAAGG
Organism: Glycine tomentella; assembly: GCA_007407185.1. Lineage (NCBI taxonomy): Eukaryota > Viridiplantae > Streptophyta > Magnoliopsida > Fabales > Fabaceae > Glycine > Glycine tomentella. The sequence goes on from PYAF01005594.1 coordinate 2,437,609, forward strand.
GATCTTAACTAGTCAAACATTTGTTCAAGAACTAAAAATCAAATTTTTTAAAAATTAGGAACTAAAAACTTAGTTAACCTTTATTATTATTATTATTATTATTATTATTATTATTATTATTGTTATTTACTTATTGTTATTATCACCACTTTCATAACCCTCATTATCCTATATTGCTTCTTAACCCAAATATCCTATAAAGATAAATATGTTACTTGACCAACAAGATAAAATAGACAAAAAAAAATAATTATATTTTATTAATGTATCAAACAAATTATTAGAAAAGCATAAAATAATTATATTGTATCCTACGTAGATTACTAAATGAACCCTTAATTAATTAATAGGATTGAGTCAATGAAAGTGAGATAGTAAACTCAATTATATAGTATATTCTCTTCATTATATATAATTTTTATTAGGGTAAATTATCTTCTTAGTCCTTAAACTTTTTTAGATTTTTGTTTTTAGTTCCTGAATTTTTTTCGTCTTTACTTTTAGTCCTTAAACTTCTTTTCATCCTTTCTTTTAGTCATTTTTTAAGAAGTAAAAGTATGACGAAAAAAAAGTGAAGGGACTAAAAGTAAGAAAAATAAAATTAAAGGATTTAAAACATATAAAAAAGTTCAAGGACTAAAAACATAAAGTCTAAAATGTTTAAGGACTAAAAAGATACTAAATTTGTGGGGGTAGCAAGAGTATATATTATAGGCTCGGGGAGTCAATATTATTTTTAATGAAGTTATTATATACGACAATATGTTCTAAGGGCGTTTTGGTAAATGAAGCATAGCCATTGAGTACTATAAATTAAGCCCCAAGCAATTACGTCTTTCACAACACAACCTGAGTGTAGTTTCACTAGTCTTTCTCTTTGTATTCCCTTCCACCTTCGGTTAGTCCTTTTCACTCTTTCACTTTTGCTCAATAATGGTGCTTGAAATCATTGATCTTACAAACTCTCCTCCATCATCACCATCCAAGTCATCGATTGAACCCGTAACCCTTACTTCTAATAAGCGAATTCAATTTGAGCATGCTCCGATACCAATAATGGCCGACACAAATCCCAACCTAAGCCAAACCAACCAACAACAAACTACTCTATGCCCAATTCCAAGACAAACTTATGGGCACTCTCAAATTGTTACTAGGTTTCCACCGATTGTGCAGGGTGGGGATGTTACCATACTTGATCCAATAATTGAGTCAAACACACACCTGGTTTCACATGGAGCTAGGCTGAATGAGCCTTGTCTTAACGAGTCTTGGACCCAGGAAGAGCAAGAGTTTGTGTCCTTCAACCTTAATCTAATTAATTTTATATTAACATTCTTTGCTTTTCTTATTCTCTTTTAATTGCACTTTCATTCCTATTACTTTTTCAATTTTTTGGTAAAAAAATAATGGGAAATGAAATTAAAAATTCATAGGTCATTAAGAGGGTTTTTGTTTTACTATTTATTACTTGTTTTCGTTTTGCTAGGACACTAATATGTTGTATTTTGATTATAGGTTATTTGTGAAGGGGCTAATTAAGTATGGAAAAGGGCATTGTACCAAAATTGCAGAAGAATTTTTATGCAACAAGACTCCTCAACAAGTTCAGAGTTATGCTGTTAGCTTCTTCAAGAACCTACCACCATCAACAAACCCACCACCACCAACATACTCATATGGCTATAGTAGTAGCAACCCAACTTACTTTGCACCTTGCCCCATGTCAAGGAATTTGAACCTTATGGTGGATCCATCTGCCTCAAACTCCATGTCTATGATTGTTAACCAATCACAACAACTCTTCGCACCTGTCCCAATGAATGTTCCTTTCCCCTTGGTTCCACAATATGGAGAAGCTAGCACCAACACCAACACCAATACCATAGCGTATGGGTTCCAAACTCATACAAGTGGTGCAACTGTAGGCACTTCCATGCATGTTATTGCTAACAATAACAAAGAAATTGATTTGGAGTTGCGCCTGGGTCGAAACCACTGAAACTCAATTATATGTAGCATGCTTTCATTGTCAAATAAAGAAAGTTAGGGGTGATTATGTCATTGTTATATGTGACTCAATAACTTTTTTTCGTTGTTTTTTCTGGTGTTAAAGTTTATGTTATCAAGGTTATCTTTTATTGCAAAAGATTGTCATCCTCTTTTCTTCCTTGTACCTCTTGTGATTTAAATATGGTTTAGAAAAATGATTAGCAATTGTGATTTTGCTTGTACAACATCAAAGTTCTTCAATCTAATGATATACATTCTTGTTTTATGGAATGAGTTGTGTTATCATTAGATTGTTATATTGTTATTTGACTGTGTAGAAGTTTATACTATAGCGAGTTCTTGGATAAAGAAAAACACCCAATACAAAGTTTTAATGGAACCTCAAGCATATAAATTGTTGATTACAACATCTAGGTAGATAGGATGAATGGAATCGTTAACCTTTTTGCATTTCATCATAGATATTATTTATGGAGATTGAGGTTACAAAACACTGAAGGTAATATTTGGTATATTTTCATCAAATTCAAAAAAATTCATCTCAATATTTAACTTCATATTGTAGGAGTTATAGACGTTACAAGCGTAAATTCTTAAAAAAGAACAAAGGGACATTGACGTCTAGACAATTAAAGAAGGAATACTTAAATGAGTAACATCATAATGCTTAAATTAAGAATATATACACACACACACACACACACACACACACACACACACATACACACACAGAGAGAACGTATCATATTAGAATGATCATCATCTATGAGAATGAGAATGACCAATTTCAACCATTAGATTAAAATGAAAGGCCTAAATTAAAAATACTTTAATTCAAATTAAAACCTTATATAACCATGAAATTTCTAAAAGATTCAACAACAAAAAATCAAATATCTAAAAGATATAATTTATCATGTCCTAAAATATCTCTAACCTACCATCACCACCACCATGCCAGTCCCGCCACTGCCAGCACCATAACTACTGCCATGACCATTGTTGTTGTATTCCCACCACCATGACCACCAACGCCAACACCAAAGGGATCTTCGTTGTTGTTGTTGTTGTTGTTGCCACCACCATGGTGGTGACAATAACGACAATGACAATCACTTTGATGGTGGTAGTGATAGTCATGGTGGTGACAACAACGATGGTCATGATGGTGGTTATGTTAGTGACAATTATGATGGTTTGAGATATTTTACGAAATGATAAATTAGATATTTTAGATATTTGATTTTCTGTTTGTTGAATCTTCTAGAAATTTTATGATTAAATGAAGTTTTAATTTGAATTTAAAATATTTTTAATCTAGGCCTTCCACATTAATCTAACGATTTAAATTGATCATTCTCATTTCCACATAAGATGATCATTCTCATATGATGCACCATACACACACATAGAGATAACAAACTTACTTTTTTTTCCAACAACTTGTCTTTTGGTGGATTTATTTGTTATTATGTTGTTACTTTTCTCCGTCTTTTCCCCCACCTTTCTCTCTCCTATCCCACCCATTACACACCCTCTTTCTCCAAATCCAAGAAGTTTTGACACCTTCATAGAGCAGCTTGACCTTCACACCACTGCAACCACCTTCGTCAGCGATGAGAGCCATTGACTCGTAAATCTCTGGCAATTTTTTGCAATAGTGCGACCCTACTTTGGTGAGTGTGTGTCTGTTGAATCCTTTGCTGAGAGGGTGTTTTATAATAAAAAGATGGGTGACGTGTCCATATGAATTAATGTGCTAGAGGGATGGGAGTTGTGTGCATTACCATTGTTGCATTTCTTATGCAGGATTGGTTGGGCAATTTTACTACATTAATGGCCCTAATTGTTGGTCTGGTCATTCCCCCCCACTTTATTCCATCCACACATAATTCTTTTATTAAACGCAAATTCAAACAAAAATTATGAGGAAAACACAAACAATAACATCTTTGGCAGTGGGTGGAGGCTGAGCGGCTTGTGGAGTTTTGGTCGACTAGTTGGAAACGATAGAGTAACTCACCAGAGTGATGTCAATTCTGGTGGAAGGAGGGCTTTGATATCTGAATGCACCACTTGTGCCCGTCCACCTTGTTGTGATGGTCCTTCGACAATGGTTATATTATAGTAAGTGCGCTCGATTGAGTGCCTTATCGTGGCTCCACGATTTTGTGGTTGTTGTTAATGCCATTAGTGGCTCCATTAGTTTGGACATGGCTCGAATTGCGCTGCAAGGTGAGAGAGAATAAAGGGTTTTAGTTTCAAGTAGATGAAGTGTTTGACGTTGAGAATGAAAGAGACACTGGAATTCCTGCAAGCCACCCTCTATTTGCAATTGAAATTGGTTACTTTGATGGTATGATCAATGGTAGTATAGTTGGCGAAGAGGAAAATAAAATATTTGTTTGGATAAGCAGTTCTAAGAGAAGAAAATAAGAAGAAAAAAATAAAATGAGATTTTCTATATGCTTAAATAAGTTCTTCATTAATTAACTAACTATTAACTATACAAGCTCTCATATAATTTTTCTAAAAGATGAGAAAGTTAAACATAAAAGAAAAAGTTGTATTCTTGTATTTGATTCTGATTGGATATTTTGAATCTGAGTCTTGTATTATTATTTTTCCTGCAGTTTGTGACGACAAACTATATTTTGTAATTTTTTGTTTTTTTATAATTTGTAACAATTTTTAACTCCTTTAAATCACATTTTAAAATAAAAAAAAAAACACCACTTGAATTCGGATACAAACAAACCTAATTCCAGGCTGAAAAATAACATTATAATTTTGTGATAATGAAAATGACCAGATTTTTTCAGGAACTAAATTTAAACTTTACTAATTTTAAAAAGGCGAAAAATATTAAACTTTTTTTTTTTAATTAGATGAATTGGTTAGTGCGCACACCATAACTTGCGTGCGGGTAGCGTAGGAGAACGCTAGCGAAGAAGACGAGAACGACGAGATCCTCTATACCTCTCTCTTCCGTAAGTGGAGGTTCAGCCGTTGGATCATACAAATGGCTCTGATCATCTAAATGAATGTATCTTTCGGTGTCCCGCACGCACGCACGCTTCATGGATGACATGAACGAGTTGAGGAAGAAGAGAAAAACCGCAGGCGCCGAGTGAGAGCCGAAATTTCTCTCATGGAATCGCAAACGGATCTGCAGAACCGACCCGGAATCTTCTTAATTGGATCCTCTAACGTCGGCAAACGCACTATCCTGTCGCGTAACTCTCTCTCACTTATTCTCTCGGAGCTTTAATTTTAGGTTTATATCTTATAACTGTTGTAAAATCACATCTTTGGCGGAATTCGTGCTTATACTATATATATTTTTTCAATGGTGTGATGGATTTTATGTTTTGGATTTTGACCTAGATGCTCTAGCATTAATGTGTTGATGCAATTTTATATTCTTTGGTATGCTGGAACTGGAATTTGATTTGGCTGATGTCGAGTGTAGGATTGACCTCTGTTGATGTTGAAGATGCTGCTTTTGATTCGGCTTCTCAATTGAATGTCCATGGGTATGTTCAGTTTCAATTGTTTTATCCTTGCTTATTATGAATCATTTTTTGAATTCCTATTCGAATATGGAATGAACAGGTGGACTATTAACAATAAGTACTACACTGCTGATGTTTCTATATGGATGGCTCATCTCAACGACGATTTTTCTGCTGCTAACGTGCCTGTGTTTCGACGAATGACTGCGCTGGTGATGGTTTTTGACATGAATGAAGTTAGTTCTTTCGCCTGACTTGACTCTCCTTTGATTTGTTGTTAGTTATTTAATCCTTGATGGAGGTTTTATATTCACTGCTTATTGTTTTGATTTTCATGTGCAGAAGAATTATTCTTTAACTATTTTTTCTTGTCTTCTATGTGCCTTGAGTATGCATAAGCAGTGACAAATACATGTTATGCATCTTTAATTATTTTTTTTTTCGTTTATCTGCCAGCCATCCTCCCTAGCTGCACTTCGAGAATGGGTATCCCGCACTGATATTCAGAACTTTGAGATATTGCTGTGTATTGGAAATAAAGTGGACCTGGTTACTGGTCACCCAGCCCATGCTGAATACAGAAGACGGTTGCTGAAACTTGAAGACTCTGCTGCAGATCTTTATTCGGAAGAGTATGGAATATCTGAATCGGAGGGAACCAGTTTATTGGGGGATGAAGAACCATCATGGGACATCAGAAGATCCTGCTTGCAATGGTGCACTCATCACAATATTGAGTTCATCGAGGCATGTGCTTCAAATGCTGATTTTGACAAATGTAAAACTTTATTTCCCATTGTAATTAGCTGGTTTATAACATATTGCACATATGTCTGATTTTTGCTTTGGCTAATGCTCAAATTTAGATGTAGACGAGTCATAATTCTAATACATTATTAATGAGAGATCTGGGTTCAATGACAAGTAATTATTTGAAAGATGATTAATGGTAGATAATTGTAAACACACCATCATATTCAAACTTTTTCTGCTTACCAAAAATTAAGGATATAATGATGAATATTGGAATTTTTTTTTCAGATATATGATTTTCACACAATTATTTTACAGGCTTGTCCATAGATGGTGATTTACAGGGAGTTGAGCGTCTCTACGGTGCACTTTCTGCTCATATGTGGCCTGGAATGGTATTGAAATCTGGCGATAGGATAAATCAACCATTATTTCCTGAGAAAGAAGGTATTTTATCTCTTCAATTTTCCGTCTTTGGAGCATGCTCATTGCTGCTTTTGTCAACATAGAATAATTGCAAGTTCTGATTTTGGTTTATCCTTCCCCCTCTCCCCTTCAGAGTTATCTTCAGAAGAATCTGATTATGAACAAGAGTATGAAGTCTTATCAGCTGGCTCAGCCGATTGGGATGAAAGTGAACAAGGATGGGTTTCTGCATCGTCCTTAGGTGCAGGGGGATCAGCTCCTCAAAACAATCCTGGCACAGATGGTCAACATGAGGATGGAATTAAATCTGATAAAGAGTCTCATCCCACAACCTCAAGCACTGCAATTCAGGATGAGAGTGACAAGGATGTGGTGCACAATATCATGGATTCCGAAGGCGATGGGAAGGAAAACGAGGCTAAATGTCTCGAATTAGAGGATTTGGAACAGTTGATGTCTGAGATTGGGAATATGCGTGCAGGCTTAAGATTGATGCCTGATTTTCAAAGAAGGGATATGGCTGCAAAGCTAGCCATGAAAATGGCTTCCATATTTGGGGGAGAGAGTGATGAAGAGGAAATTTAGTAGATGTTGGATGTTAGCTCAATGATTCAGTTATAGCTGTAAGGATAGATAGATCATAGATGGATGTCATTGTTGGTAATTTTGTATGAGCCATCACATGGAAGGAGATGAACAATCTCTGTTTGCACAAGGATCAGGGGTTCCTTCATGGTTCTGCCCTTTATGCTACTCTTTGGTCACGGCTGATCATGATTTAAGTTTAATTACTCCTGTTTTCGTCATACACTGTTTAATAGTCCGTATCTTGTGAAGCAGAACATTTTGTTTTTCTTCAAAATTTCATGGTAATTTACATGGTGTTTTGAAAAACTGTGGCAGGCAGTAGTTGTTGCTTGTTGCAATGTTATTTGGAAAATTAAACAATAAGTCAATAACAATGAATATATGTTATATTAGACTTATAACTTGAATGATCCATTTTGAGATGTTCGTAGTGACTAGTGTCTAATGAATAAACAAGGCGAGCTGTTTTTCTTTTTGAAAGGCAAACAAGGTGGGCTATTACTTCCTGCACCCCCTTAGTTTTTAATATCCCCAGATTACCCTTTCTTTATTATAAAATACCCCCCATAGTAGTGAGTTTGGGCCTAATTCAATTTCCATAGTTTAGGCCTAATTCTCCACTTAGAGTATCTTTATTGGATGAACTTATTTTGAATTCTTGGATCATTTTTCGTAGATCTTATGATATCACTTAAGATATAAGAACTTTTGTCATTTTTGCTCTAATGGTAGAACCCAATTTGGGTTCTTGGATCTTACTTGCACAAAAAAATAAAAAATAGAATATTTTTTTTTCTCTCAAATGACATTAAAAAATAATATTTTTTTTGACAAAAGTGAAGTCCTTGAAAGCTCTTTTCCTGGAATTCAACCTCTAGCATGAAGAACTTTTGAACAAAAATAATAATAGATTTGGTGAACATGTGTTCTTAAACTCAATAATCCCTATTAAAGATATTATGATATATTCTATTTTATATTATTTCTAGTTGAGGTAGGATTTGGATTTTTTTTAATACACTCCTCACGTCTAACACTTTGTACTTGATGTATGGATAACATGATGAGTGACCCCATTTAATGAATTTAGGATAAACTCTAATAACATGATGTAATACTTTAAGGACCAAAAGTGATAAACATTTCAAATTTAGAGAGATGAAAAACAAACATTTTAAAATTAAAAGGATAGAAAACAGATAAAAAAAAATTAGAGAGACTAAAATCAAACTTTAGTAATTTTTAGAGTAACCAAAACATATTTTACCCAAATATATTTTCTTAAAAATTAACAATGAATTCTTATCAAATGTGAGTTTAACTATCTATTGCTTTGAGTGTAAGGTATAGCAAATCAAGCTTGAAAACAAAACCTTTTCTAGATAACTTTTTGTTTAATTTACTTATTAAAATAAATAAAAATGTGATTACATTATAAGCACAAAAAAAAAAAAAAAATCCAATCAAATGCTCCCGGCTCTCAAGTTGGGTGCTAATGAAGGATAAGAAATTAAGAACTGTAAGGTAGTGTCAAAAATGACCATATGCATCCGTACTTTTTGGAGTCGCGAGAGAAAATGCGTGTAGCATGCGAGCGAGCGAACAAGTTGACTGCTGATATGTCATGTTGTGATTAGCCACGGACTAGTGAAAAAGGCGTGGAAAAAGTAGGAAAAGGTATAGGCTAGTTAGCGACTAGTTGCTGAGTCCCCAACTAGGTTAATTGAAAAGTGAAAACAAACAATATATTGTGCATGTAGTGGAATAAATATATGGATGTAATAGTCTTTTGGCAATCATCTTGCATTTCTGATAGTGTATCTTGAGGATCTGTGAAAAATATGGTGTATTGCTTTTTCGAGTCGCAACTTTCAACTTTGTGGTGAGGTGTTCACACTAAAGCCGGACATGAGAGGAGAATAAAAGATAACCTGGGAAGATTAATGGTGTGTGGGACCTCGCAACAATATATCCTACTCAAACACAAAGTGTTAAAAGATATGCCATCGTTTACTTTATCACCTTTTTGTAAGCATTAAACGGTGTGGAACTCCTATAGTCCTTCCATTAGGAAAAATCTGAAGTATATTGGAATGGGAATTGGGATAGATGCAAGAAAGGGACCATGTAGCCAAAGGGCATCTCTACTTTTATTGTTATTAAAAAAAATTCTTCTAAACTCCTTAAAATAAGCATTTTGCATTTCCTTTATGTCCCTCATTTGTCTTCTCTCTCTTAATTAACCTTTCATGCACCGTTCATTTTGGGTATTTTCTTTTGTTGAACATTTTGTTTGATGAAGATGCACTTGAGTTCCACTCGTAGTGGAAATTAAGCTTCTTGCAGAAGGTTGCTTGATAAACTAATGGTGGTGGTTGGGTCTAAATGCTAGCAAATGCACCTTTGAACTTTGATCATTAATTCAAAAGGCCTTTTGACTGAATTGATTGACGTTATTCTCGTTCACTGGCAGAATTGTTACAAATATTGGTACTTGATAATAGCTGGGACTTGGGAGAAATGCGGCAAACACAAACATTTGTTTTTAACAATATATTCAATTTCAAAATTTGAGCTTTAACTTATATTCAAAAGCTAATTTATAGGAGTTGAGTTAGATTTAAATTAAATCCTAAAATAATGTTAAAGTTTTTTTTTTTTTGTAATTATTGTCAATTCGATTGGACAATTCATTATTAAAAGTGTGTTTGCATAAAAGTTAAATCTAACTCTACTAACGTTTAAATTAAAGCTCCAATATACTTATTTTGATGTTTTTTATTTGAAAAATGTAATTTTTCTGTTAAACGTGAATACAACACATATCCGGACACTGTCTAATCAGTTATCAGCTTACATTTGTAATGTCGGCTTTTTGATGTAAACAAGTATATTAGAAATATTTCATGTTAATTATTCATATGAGGAAAATATATAAATAACAAATAATTTTCACTTTACATATTAATTAACTTTTAGAATTGAACTAAACTTAAATCCATATTTTAGGAATTACTATTTAGAATTATATGAAATTTCGTGTAACGATAAAAACTACTATAAAAAGTGAGTATAATATGCTCCTACTATATCAAAATTGAAACACACTAGTAGGGTAAAATGGGTTACGTATCCCTGTAGAAATAAATAACAATAATGAGGACATGCAGAAACGAGTCGTCACACACTGACACACGGAGAATGAAAACCAGTGCGCTGGTTTGGTTGTTCGCATAATAAATGCAGATCACGCTGGCTGGTTTTGTTGGATACTATATAACATGCATCACATTAATTTGGTTTTCATCTCTATTTTGTCCACCTATCGAGCTGGTGATCACGAATTTCATTAAATGTTCATTGCTTCTTCAATGCCTACCACATAATATTGCTAGAACATAATTCTTGATTTTCTTCTAAAAATACAAAAGACAAAAGCCATTTTCAACACTCAAAATTATTTTTCTTTCATCCTTTCCTTTTCTTAAAATCTCTCTCTCTCTTGATATATATCTTTTTTCATTAAGGACAATCTAAATTAAGAGTGAAATATTAATATTTTTCAAAACATAAAAATTATAAAAGTAAGTTTTCTCTCTTTTATACACGCAAACGCGTAAGGAAAAAAAAACTCGATTAACATGCTTAAAAGTTAAAAGTTAGCCGTCTAATCAATTTTGTCAAAAAAATATATCTTAAACCCCTTTTCAATGGCTAGTTTCTCAGTTTTTTTTAGTAAAATTAACATGCTTAAGACTAAGCAGTCTAATCAACTGTGTCAAAAATTATATTTTAAGCCGGATTTAAATGGTTAATTCATCATTTTTAAGTAAAACTTCTTCATGCTCAATTCATATACAAAGAGCACTAAATTAATAAGTATTTTTATTAAAAATTATAAACTGTAATGAAAGTATGTGGATAACTCTCTTTTTAATATTTTTCCATTATTTATTCCTTAATCAATATTTTTTAAATATTATAATTTTAATTAATTAAACTAGACTGATAGTATAAAAAGAACCTGTTCATTATATATAAATAGATTTATTAGTTTTCATAATAAATTATCATTGATAATCATTTTAAAATTCATACTTAATAATTTCTACTTGATTGAGACGATAAAAATCATTATGGTGATATTATCTTTTCCCCCCTTGTAATTATAACACGAGTAGAAGATAAAATAATTCCTCTCCAAGAAAAAGAAAAAGAAAGGGAAAAAAGAAAAAATCTGTTACACAAATTATACTTTGCAATTCTTAATTTCTTACCCATGCCGGAAAAAAAAAAAAAAAAACTGACTCTATACAAATTACTACAAAAGAAAGAGGATACCCGTAAATTCCTAATACATAAGAAGCACTATGACGAATAAAGCTCTTAATTTTTGTCTACAATAATACATGCGAACCCGTAATTACTAGAATGGCTTTCATGGCAAGAAACAGTAATTACTAAACCCATTATTACGATTAGCATTCGCAGGGCTATCGGCGGCATTGTCGCAACCGACGGCCTTGGTTTCCGATGCGGCGGCGGAGGATGCAACCGCCGGAAAGTGGCCGCACTTCTGGCAGCGTGCGACTACGGCGAAGGGAGCGCGACACGAAGGGCACGATGAATGCGACGCTAGCCACGTGTCCACGCACGCCACGTGGAACCCATGGCCGCACTGCGGCAGCACCCGGACCTCGTCGCCGGCGCCGAACTCTGTCAAGCAAATCGCGCACTCCGACCACTTGCGCCAGTCTCCGTCATCGGCGTAGGTGAACTTCGGCAGCGAATTCACCACCTTCTTCTTGAGGCCCTTATTCGCCGTCGCCGGCGATGATACGCCTCCGGCGGAAGAGCCTCCGGCGGTTCCCCTGCGGAGCCAGGCGCAGCGCGCGATGGCGATGAGGCCTACCACGCATATGAGGGCGCAGAGGAGCGCCGCCAGGATCACGACAAAGTCGGACTCTACAGCGGCCGTTACGGCCTCCGGCGGGGGCGCTGCGGCGGATTGGAGGAGTCTCAGCCCGCGTGTCATGTGTGGTGGAAGATACTCTCAAGTTAGGGTTTTGATAACAATGTTTTAGAGAGAGAAGTGTTTGGAGTGTCACGTTTTGGAAAGAAAAATAATTGTGATGGGTACTTATAGTTGAGAAGAGGGTTTACTTCGGTGGGAATTTTGTGTTTTAGGATAAGAGTCAGGTGCTAAAGACTTTTGACTCAAAAAGACTAGAGAGAGAAGTAAAAAATCGGATATGCTTGATATGGTACTTAAAATCTTGAATCCTTTTGTTTGGCTACTTATGAGGTAAGTAGTGAAGGGCATGGATCATATGATTGTGATGAAATAAAGCCTTGTTCTAAGCTGTCTAACCTTTTCTCATTAAACCTAAATTGTTAGACCCACAATGAATTGTGATGATGATAAGAAGGGCTAAATTGATTATCAGTTGACATACACAAACAATTGATGAACACCACTTGTCTTTTTTTTTTTTTTTTTTTTACGGGGTGAACATTTG
>PYAF01005594.1:2453128-2466887 GCA_007407185.1 Glycine tomentella
AAAAAACATCATTACCTTTATTTATTTTCATAAAAATTATAAAACTATGCTAATTTAAAAAAAAAAAATCCACTTTTCCTTTCCTCCTTTAACTCTATTGAAACGTATATATAAAGATATTATTGTAAAATGTGTCTGTACTCAATTTTAAGTATCCTTTTAAATAATTCTTTTTGAGCTTCCCATCATATACATTTTATTTTTAAAATGAGAAAAAAAACCATCATCTTATTATATAAAATAATGATTTAATCTTTAGATTGCTGCATCATATGATCTTAATATATATAATCCTTATGAAACTATATATCTTTCACACAAATGAATTGTTTCTTTTTCATCCTTACATATTAATTTAATTAGAGCGAACATATATATTAACATACCACATGCTTATTCATCCAATTTTTTTTCTATCCATTTAAATTATAAAATTGAATTGTATTTTCATCAACAGTGAAAAAAAAGTGAATTCAAAATCAATTTCACAGAACTTGATTTGCCATTGTAACACCCCAAGCATTGATGAGGATGCAGACTGATCCCCGTTGCAAAAAAGATGAGATAAGACAAAGAATGAATCTCGAAAGACATCTAGTGAAAATAAATAATTATGAGATATGATTTGTCTTTAACATATAAATGTATTTTGATTTAATAGGAAAACATACATAAATGAATCAAATATGTATGCAAATGAGAAAAATCTATAGACTGTGCATATTGTATAATAATTTAAATATTTTTTTTTTATCTTTGATATATACTTGAATTTTGAATCTGGTTCATAATAATTTTTTCTTTTTCTTTTGCAATAGGTCTCTCATATTTGAAAAAGTTTTATGCGAGTTTCCTATCATTAGAGAAAATTTGTTAGTTGTTGATGTGGTCGTTAACTCTACATGCCAACAAGCTACCTATGATACCACGTTAGATTAAATGTGACATGTAAGCTGACCATGTGTAGTTAGACATGACATCATATTTTAATTAAATTAAAATTAAATTTAAATGAAAAAAATAGAAGATTAGGGTTCTTTATAATGAAAGCGTTGTCATTTGAGAATAGAAGGAGGATTGTGTCTTCTTCCCGAACACTGGTTATTGCGATAGAGAAGAGGAACCTGACAATCTAAGATTCGCAATGGTGCACCTCCGTATAATGTTGGGTTGGTTGCATTGAGGGTGTTTGTGCGAGTTGAATGACATCAATCCCAGAAAAGAGAATTACATTCATGAGAGCTTCTTCTTCGTCATTTAGGTCCCTATGCATTCATTGTTGGTGCAACAAGTCGACGATTCAATTAACATCTCGAACCAAGAAGAATCCAAACAAGATATTTTGGCGATGTTATGAGTGTAATATAAGAATTTTTACTTTTGACATAGTTTGTTTTGATCGTGTTTTGGTTTCCATTGTGTTTTGTTTTAAGGTTCTTAGTGGCTCTTGTGCAGGAAGATGTGAGATGTAAATTTTGGGTATGAGATGATGATTTGCCAAAATATTTAAACCAAGGTTCTGAAAGTATTGTGGAGGTTAATCCTTATCTTTCACAAGTGAAGGAGCTAAAGCATAATGTTATAGCAATGAAACATAAACTTGTATAACCTGAGGAAAGAATTCATTTGTATGATGAACAAGTTCAAGAATTGAAGAAGATGCTTGCAAAAGAATAGGCTCAATCTCAAGCATATGCCAATGGTGTTGAAGAACTACGGAAAAAATAACAAAGCAACATATGAAGACAAACATTGAGAGAAAGAGGGTGAAGGTCCTAGTGTGCATTGTGGTCTTTCGTTGGGTTCATTGTGTGTTGTCACCATTGCATTTTCAATTAAGTAGATGATGCAAACTGTTGTTGTTTTGTTGTTTTTTGAGATGTACTGATTCAAATTGTGTTACGATCAAATTTAAGGTTGTGGGGTTTGGTATTTAGTTATTGTAAGCACAAGTTTGTATGAACATATTTAGTAATGATACTTTTTGGATCAGTACCCTATATATTAAATTACAAAAATTTGTATCAAGTACATATAAGAAACCTCTATTTTTTATTTGTTTTAATTTAATTAAAACATGATGTCATGTCAGACGACACGTTATCAACTTACGCATCACATTTAATCCAACGTGACATCATAAGTAACTTGTTGGCATGTAGAGTTAACAACCACATCAGCATCTAACGAATTCCTTCTAATGGCAAGAATCTCGCACAAAGCTTTTCAAATATTAGATACCTATTGCAAAGGAAAATTTTATTAGGGGCTATATGCAAAATTCAAGTATATATCAAGGATAAAAAATATATTTAAGCCTTGTATAATTAAAAATAACTTAAAAAAATTATTTGGTATTACCTATACCATCAAGAATGGCAACGACCAATTCATTAGCAAATAAACATACTATGCCAAAATAGGTTATTCATTATCTCTTCTAGCAAATGAATGATTAGCTAAAAGTAAACAATAGAACTAGGTCAAAGCATGTCGAGTTATGAGTAAAATCAAAAATCTTGAAAGCAATTGAGCCTTACAAGTAGACTTAAGATTTAGTTGTCGATGTCTCAAAAAATTCTGCTTCTCACTAGAGGTTATTGTCGCTAGAATCTTCACCAAAATTCCCTTCACATGCACCATGTTTAAAAACACTATGGAACAATGATGCTTTATATTTTAAGTTAATATTAATTGCTTAATTAAAGCAATTTTGACTTGGGGATAACTGTTATGAAAACTAATATTACCTTTCTTTTTTAAATCAAAATTAATCAAAATAATACTAACTTAAAAACAACTGTTATGAAAATAACATAATTGTTTTATCTTTTGAGTTAACATTGCTTAATCAAAGTAATGCTAACCAATTGAGGGAACCTATTATGGACCCCTTTCCTAGTTCCTAGTTGCCATTTGGGTCATGGTCTATAAACACAACTGCTTCATAAACTATACTACGTATTATACAAAGCATTTCATGGCTATAGATATAGAACGAAGTTCATTTTACACGTATTACATATATATTCTTTGACTTTCACATCAGATTATGCTTTTAACTAGAGGTTACTGCCACTTGTCAAAATCTTCGCCAGACATCCCTCCGCATCCATCATGTTCTAAAATATTACCGAACAATCATAAATCAAATAAGACCATTTACAGTTGAAATTGATTTTGAGTTCCCGATCATAATTATCGAATTCTCAAAATCTAAAACAAATTTGAAATAAGTCATTAATTGTGGAGAAAAAAACATTTTATTTATTTAAGAAAATTCATCATCATATGCTTAATTTATAAACTGAGTCTGTGTGGTTCAAAAAGAGAAGAACATCTGTTGCAGTACAATCCAACGACCAGTAATATTTAGACCATTATTTTTCATTCAGTTTTGAAATAATCTCCTTAATTCATTAAAGAATATATTTTATTTATATCTTTTTGTCAACTTTGTTTTGTAATATTTAAACCACATTTTTCATTCAATTTGTAAAAAGCTCTTAAATTAGTAAAGATTATAAGTTTTCTTATATCTCTTTCTACGTTCTAATACACTTTGAATTTAATTGCTCATGAAAAATAACCAATAAAAATGGAACACAAAGGATTCTCTATATTTATATAAAAGAAATGGATTTAAGTTTTCTAAAGTGAGAAATTAATTAAAAGTAAAAATATATCCACCTTCAATTTAAAATAAATATAATTTACCAAATATTTTAATCTAAATTCAGAAAAGACACATCATTAATTTTTTTTATACTTATCTCGTTCTAAAGAAGACAAAATTAAAATTAAAGTTACTCATTAAATACAGTAGTGAAAACCTTAGGTTATTATACAGTGCCTCTTGTGAAAGCTATAGGCTTTTCCCACTTTGATGGGTGGACCACTTATCTATCTCAACATGCTTGAAAGCTTTATATACGCTTTTCCCACTTTGATGTGGGAGCCAATAAGCCTCATTCAACATGTGCTGTTGTCTGGTACAGTAGGGTTCATAATCCTTTTCAGTTATCAACAATGGTTAATATATTCCAATCTCCAAACCCAATAGTCAGAGAGGTAAAAGCCAATCCTGATCCCTTCTTTCTTTTTCTCTATCTAGATTTGGGAAAGTGATACTTGAGAAAAGATCAATGGCTTCCCAAGTGTGAGAAAGAAACCAAGTTTTGCTCATTTATTTCAGAACATAAGGCTCTTTTTATAGTAATAAATTACGTTTGTGTATGCACAAGTGTGTATTTATTTTTTGTAACTAAAGCAGGTTAAGTTTAGTGGATACTTTAATTTAAATTTAGAATGTAAACTCTTTAATTATCTGCACTTTACAAATTATCTTAAGAAAATCTTTTTCTTGTTCAACAATAATATTTTTAACATTTTTATTTTCAAAAAGAAAGAGAGATAAGGGAAACCAATTATGGTTAGGATGGATTGTCCAATATTAAGGTGGCCACACTAACAAGTAACACGTTGACAACCAGAAACAAGCTAGGTCCAGTCCCAAGCAAAGATGATGGTGTTCTTATAAATTCTCCTCTTTTTTTCCACGATGAAAATCTCCTATATATAAGGGCGATGCATCATGTTCTTTAAGGGTGATTGAAAGAGTATATCACGTAAACTTTATCAAAAAAAAAAAAAATGAAAGGGAAAGCTAATAGACTTTTTAGTTAGTTTTACCAAATATAACCTTAGTTGAAATGATTTTTATGGTCTATTTTAGTAAAAAACATAGAGTTAGATTTTATTTGATACGGACAGATAATAGATTCTCAATCAGTTGACCAACTTGTATAACAAAAAATAAAAATAAACTGCAGTTCTTACCTCAACCTTCTCATCCCAGGTTTAATCAACAAATTCAAGAACCGGGAATCATACAATGAAAGAATATTGCTGAAACAACAGAGCCGGTGTAACGGAATATATATTCTTCTAAATGCTCTACTTGGCCAGAAGAAAGCTTATATTATAATTGGGATTTACGTATACCCTTTAAGATCACATAATATACCTAACAATTCTGTCCTCTAATTGTTCCTAACCAGACTTTTGCTCAAGCACATGAATCAAAGCTAATAAGGCTATAAGCATGATTTTTAGCAAGGTTAAAAGTATCCAATGCCGGCAAGTGTTTTAAGAACAAGAATGTACAAAACTGACTATATCATTATCCAGTATAACAATATCTAGAAAGCTGTAAAAGAACAAAAAATGGTTGAATAGAGTAACTTCTGATGCTATTTCATGCTTCTTTCCAGGCTTGACAAACGTAAAGGCGCCTCTTGATTGTTGGCTGTTGGGTGGTGTTCATTTTCCTTTGCTTCTTCCTCATCATGGTCCACTCTTACTATCAAGTTTGATGTTGGTGAAATGGGAGACAACTCGGTATCAGAATGGTAATCATCTTGGTCATCATAGTTTGATACGAAGTGAGTTGAGTGACCGGTGGTTTTGTAGCGGTGTAATGTGGGGCCAGAAGAGTGTATTGTTGAATCAGTGCTGCTTCCATCCATGGCTCGCACCTTGGAATTTCCAAGTTTCACTCCTTGCTTCTTTTTCACAGCCATGTGCCATTTCTTCAATGCCTTCGACGTTTGTTCGTCAAATATTGATTTTTTCATTCTTGAGCCCATCTGCAGGTGTTTACCATGATCATAGTCAATTAATCCACCTTGAAATCTTAGTAACTTGTAAGTATAAAGGGAAATGAGGATTGCGTCATGAAAATCAAATTTTGTAAGATACCATCTGAATGGCTAGGCTAATAAGCTCTATGAATAAGGAGGATTATCCTAAGTGTTTCAGTGGAATCAGGAATTATTAAGATTAGTTAGTTAGGTTGTTATTAGTCTCGAATAAGCTCTGTATCTCATTCACACACTATAATTGTATCTTTCATCATATTAATAAAATGGGTTATTTTAATGGAAGTCCTTTGCTATTGTTTGAGCTTTATGAGCTTTGGCCCTCATCAACCTGGAATTACTTGCATCTCTCCTCGGTTTTCTGATAGAAATTAATTATTGGAATTTAGTCATTCATCTCACAAAGCAAAACATTTGTATTACTACTGATCGCTGTTTAGTTCATGCTCACTGAAAAAACATCAATCAAAGCACAAGAAGGGCTCTGATCAAATAGAAGAAAATCAGAAGGAAAAAAAAGTATGTTGTACCTACCTGAGTAACAAGAGCATATAATGGAAGAGTGATGTAGCTGCAGAGACATAGCACCCCAAGCCTTCAAAGGACATGAGAATTAATCAGATTAGTTTATGGCAATGTCAAATGCTTCAATCATATTAATGCTGGAGGAGTCCCCTTTTCTATTGTTTAGCAGTTATAGCCTCAACCAATTGCGTGCTCGTATAAAAATACCAGCTAAATTGAAGTATGAAATGAATATTTTAGGCATGCCATTTTACTGCAAAACAGAATTTTAAATCCAACACTTACCCTAAAGCTACTTTCACTACTGCAAGCTTGTAGTCAGCATGGAAACAATTTCTCAGCCCAAAAGAATACTGCAAATCAAGAAATCATTCATTTATTAGCCATTTACCAAGATCTACATAAGCTAGAAAAATACATTATTTAAGATCAAGGTGTAAAGAGCGGTCAGTACCCATATCGACAAGAAATATGTTATCTGGAACGCATTCTGCACGTAAGAAAAAAAATCAGTTAGGAAAAAACATTAATTAAAAACTTAAAAATTCAAAACTACAACAAAGTTTTTCTCACTAATGTTAAGGTTAAACTAGGACATATTATACCGTTTATTTAATAGCAAATCTGTTAACATTTGGCGCCCACCGAGGGACCACGGTAAAACTTAACCCAGTGCCTCTCTTTCACTCATGGTTAGCATGCGGTCTGACCTCATATGCGAGACCCCCCTGAAAAGCTCCAATCCTCCCCCAACAACCATGACAGACATAAATACTCTCCAACAACTCCAAACACGTATTGTGGAGATGATGCAATGTCATGAGGAGGAGCGACGCCATGAGGACATTAATGATAATGTTGCAACCACCTTATCGAGTGACAGATACTCAATTTTCTATAAGATACACATTATCTATAAATTACAATTATCTACAAGTTAGTAATTATCTGCAAGAGTTGTTACACCACTACAATAGCCCCTACAAATAAGGACCCGCAGCTCCTACTTCACTCTATAAGTACCAGGTTCTATCTCACCTTTTGCATCCCTCATTCTTCACTAACTTATGTACTTACTTAAGCGTTAAAAAATCATTTATTTTGCAGGTCCCCCCTCTTATCCTCCTAACAAAGGATACTCACAGTACGATGGTGAGATCGTGAAACCCCTCTTGGCCACGTCCATCCTGACATGGGTCAACTCCAGATTTTGATAAGTACAATAATGTAAATGAACTATTTCTTTTAAATTAAAATCAGAATACAAAAATTATTTACTTTAAAGCACTATTTGAAACTGGCAAATTTTCTTGATTACGCAAAAGAGTTTTCAAGGTAAACATATGTTTATATCATTATATGTTCATTTGCTTTCTGGTAAAGTTGCAATTTCAATTCTAAACCTGAACTATATATACATGTGTTGTCTATTCCATCTGCTAAACATTTGTTAATGATTCGGCTTAAAGGAAACAAATTGAATACCTGGAACAAGGCAAAATGGATAAGATGAAGAACTAATTGAGGCCGACCGAACCAAAAATATCTGTCTGAGCCTTGAACAAGAGGAATCCCTTGGACAACAGCATGTCTTTCTGTAATTTCAATAGCCATGTTTGCTAGTGCAGCTTGAAGTTTTGTTCCAACAGCCAAAATTATCTGCAATCAATTAAACAGTTTATAATTGTAGGTCCTAACCACTCAACATACTATATATAGGGAACAAAATACTTACCACAACAGGAATTAAGGATGCCCAAAACATAGCATGCCATCCTGGAAATTTATACAGGATTAACCAACTGTTATTCTTTAATTGAATATTCAACTGAAGAATTGTGAATTCCATAGGACTTCACTAAGAAAATAGTCGCTCACCGTTAACATTTAGGAGCAGAAAAACAACAAATGATGCCCAGAGGACAGGACTGTCAACAAATTAGTGAGAATGTATGTCAAACAAGATACCATTGGAAAAATCATAGATGATAAAATGCTACAGATGCATGTGTAAAAGAGTGTTACCTGACTCCAACAACTACCTTGAAGTCATCCTCCAAGGATCTTTTGATATACTTTTGGAAGTTAAATTTACTTCCAGGAGCCAGGTGAACCTACACATAAGGCACTGTCATAAGAGGGAAGCAAATTCAGTGTTTTGTCTTGTGGAGTAGGACTCACCGTGATAAATCCATTGCGCAAAGCCAAGTAGTCAGCCTTGCCCACAGACCTATAAAATTGTCTAAAGAAGCATCCCTGAAATTGGCAACATTGAAGACATGGTACAAGAGGTTAATTTAAAAAGAGCATGATAAACTTAATTCAAGTAATAAATAAAAGGCATTTTATTACTAATGATATAAAAAAATTGCAATATACCTCAAACAATACCACTAAAATACCATTGTTCTTTTTCTTTTACAAATTTACATGTCTATGATGGTTCCAACTAAAGGCATGGGATCTTGCACCTATAGCTTGTTGATTAAATCAAGTCCTCAACCTCAGCCAAATATAAAATGAAAACATAGCAGATTAGTAAAATGAGTCTTACTATATAGAAGAAGATTGAATATCTTGTCCAAAAAGAAGCGTGAGCTCTCACAAATGATGTTTCATGTGTCAACCGAAATCTTGAAGGATCTGCAGGCATAGTAAAATCCCCATATGGGCATGAGATTGTATGTAGTAGCATTTCAAAGTAAATTAAATTGGTATACTTATCATTAACATTAAGGAACTAGTTATTTTTACTCCCAAAGAAGAAAAACAGTTAAATACATCATTGGACATCATACCATTGGCAAACTCGTACCCATGAGATGAAGTCTCCTCCTCCCATGCCTTCCATCCACGAATCTGCACAAAAAAAAAAAATGCAGTCACTATAGTAAGGTACCAACTCTTCTGTCTTCACTATCTATGAACACAAAAAGGACATGACACAGCTCCAGAATTATATATTAACAGACCAATCTATAGTCAAAGACTCAAAAATCTAATCATAGTAAAAGTTTGGGAGCAAAAACATTTTCTATCTTTTGACCATCACATAGTGATAATCGCCAAATATGCCTTAATTCTAAAAATGATTTGAAGCAATTATATAGCACTTTTTATACCTTGAGTCTTGTTTTGACTAAAAGTTAGCATAAAATAAGGAACTACACATAGATACCTTAGGTTGTTAAATTGTTAGGATTTCTTGATGTGTTTATGGAGTTTTGCAGGAATTAAGTCAGGTCAAGACAAATGGATTTTGAGGAACCACCAACAAGCCTCGCTCAAGCAAGCCTCTCTGGGCGCTTGAGCGAGAGGATTTACAAGCTGATTGATGAAGCCTGGCCCGCTTAAGCGTGACATGTTATGCGCTTAAGAGAGCTCAACCAGAGAGCACACTTGAAACCACTGAAGGTCCTCGCTTAAGCCTACCCCGGGGGCCGGGGCACTTAAGTGAGGGAAACCAAAACCAGGGAATTCACGAAGGCCTCGCTTAAACGCGACATTGTGTGCGCTTAAGCGCCAGTAGACAGTAGCCAGCCACTTTGAATCAAAGAGTCTCGCTTAAGCAAGGCTATACCCACACTTAAGCGAGGGAGTCGCATCAAGTCCAAGCCCATAGCGTTTTATAAAAACCTGGTGCACAAATGAAGAGAGATCTTGGCACGAATTGAAGCAATTGTTCTATGAGATAGAGAGTATCATTCCTAGGCTTTTAGATTGATTCATTGTATGATTTTTATTAGTCATTGTACTTAATTTACAAGAAGCTAATCTCCTCATCTGTCAGGTTGGAAACAGCTTAACCTAATTTCATGTAATTCTCCTTTTAATACAATTGTTTTACTTGATCATAGGAACCGTTAGCTTAGTTGGCAGACAATCTTTTGGTTCTTGAAACTGAGAAGAGTACCTAATTGGGATTGTCGCTAGACATAGGTCAATACCAATTGGAATCCGTTAATTATATTGAAAGAATACATTTGTGAATTTGTGATAGATTGCATAAATAATCAGATTAATTGTGTTTATTATATTGAAAGACGGGGAAACCAAGTCCAACCCTGGTTGTTCAAACCTCTCGATTCTCACAACAATATTGTGATCATTCTCTTGCCCCTCTATTTATTTTACTCTTATTCTCATATTAGTTCTTTAATTATTTGTTTTATTGTTCATTATTCTCTAAATTGTTCACAACAAACCTTTGAGAAAATACTTTTAACAAAACCTTAGCCCTTTAATTAGAATTGTCGGGATAAACACAAGTCCTTTGGGAGGAGACTTGGACGAAAGTCCTATTACTATTTCTAAGCTTGAGGTTTCACTTGACCATATGGAAAATCCCTAACACATAGCAAGTAACCAATCTCAAGACTTATCTATGTTGAAGTTGATGTACCTTATTGGGTCTTGGCTTAAATATGGTTGTTATTATATTCTCTAGCACAGTTTTCAACATACTACAATTGCATCCACTATGTTTCAACTCCCTCTAATACACGCGGTAATAACCGTGATAGAAAAATGTGATAAGGAAATAATTTGAGCCATTATATCTTAAATTTACTCATTGTGTTTCCTTTTCTCTTAGAAAAAAATAATAAAATTATAAATCAGTAAATTGATGAAATTTCAACTATTAAATCTTCCACACATCATGCTTCCAAATTTCCAAAGCAAAGAGGAAGTCATAGGATTAGTTACCACCTACCAACTAGATATCCTTAAAATGCATAGATATGGAAAAATAACTGAAGTACTCAAGCTATCAAGTTGTAAAAAGAAAAAATTAAGAAAGAAATAAAGCCATGCAGACCTTTAGTCTCCCAAGAAGCATTGTAACAGCACTGTAAAACACATGTAGGACTGCTAAGAAGAATATGAGGATGTGTAACTGGTGCAATCCATTGCCAGATATAAGTGGCTGATGTCTCTGTAACCAACAACAATTACACCGGAAACTACTGATATGAGAAGAAAAAAAATGCTAACAAAGTTGAGCAGTATTGAGCAAAAGCAATTTTTTATATTATGCTGACTGTTGACAGAAGAGAATAAATGGAAATTGTAGAGTGTTCTGCTTTGAAACCCAACAAAAAATGGGAATGTAACACTTAAAATCAACATAAAATATATTATTTTCCTGAAGCAAGCATACATTTAATGGCATTTTAAATGAGACAATCATTTGTTTTCAATTAGCCAATCCACTCCTAAGATGGCATTTTGAATGAGACAAATGTACATCAAACAATATAAAATAAGTTACATAAAATAACATAACTACAAAAATATTGTTTATTTTTGTAAACATAAAGCAGCAAAGTGATACATAAATTATGATATTAAAATAGTTAGAAGTTTAACCAAGAGAAAATCTCCAAGCCCCTTTTGACTAAAGAGCATAGAGTAAGGTTTTCATTTAATTAAATAAAAGCTTAGCGTGGAAACATAATTACCTCCTTGCATTGGTAAGGGGTAGCATCATCTGACAAATATCTGCGTTCATAAGAAAGAAGTTTCCTACGGTGTTCCTCTTCACTACTTGATCCCTTGTCGTTACCAACATAAGGACATGGCAACAATTTGTCTGCCACATCCATAGGAATGCATATTCTAACAATGTAACTCTGCCCGAAAGTCAGAAGCAGTGAAAGGAAACCAAGAACCATCAACTCTGCCAAAAACAAAATCAACAACATAAAACGTGCAAGAAATGTTTGTTATAATTATAATTTATTTATTATTATTGACACAAATTACAATAAAAGAAAATTTAGTCAAGATGAAGAGTCAAACACTCAAACTGCTTTGACTCCACCAGATAAGAATGAGTTCATAACAACTAACCAATCGCTTTAATGAAAAATTCCTACCAGCTTTGACCTTTTCCAAAGCCTCAAGCAAAGCTTTCTTGTGTTTCTCCCTTAGCCACTGAGAAATAATTCATGACATTAGCAAACAAGAAAATAACAAGCAATGATCACGCAATCAAAACAACCCCTCAACTTCAAAAATATTCAGAAATTAATCAAATTATGACACAATATCAACAAAAACAAGAGTTTCCACAGAAGCAAAAAAAAAAAAAAAAACTGAAACTGCAAAGGCAGAACAGACAATGCACATCAATCAAACAAATTCACAGAACCCTGCAAGATTCAAGGAACAAATTCAAAGACCAAAGCCTCAGTAATAGAGACAAAAAAAATTCAAAAAAAAGAAAGAAAAAGAGAAGAAGAAGCAAAAGGGACAAAAATTAAGAAAATAAACTATTGCATTGAGACCAAATTAAGGTAAATTTTACCAAACAAGAGGATGGAAGAGACAATTAACTTCATTGTGAAACGCATAACCAGGGGAACAGTGCTAATAATTGCAAATACAAATCAGAAAAAAAAAAAAAAAAGGAAAAAGAAACGTTTAAAAATGGTGACACACCGTTCCCACTTTGTGAAGGCTTTTCTCCAGAGTTATGGATATCAAGATGAAAACAGTGCAGACACAAGCCACAGCCCATGTTGGTGTCTGATCAAGGTCTTTGGAACCGATACTACTCTCACTTGAAGCCACAGCCACAGAACAACAGCACAACCATGAAACCAGACAAACAAACAGTTTTTTGTACTTTGAGACATACATTATAGTATTAAGCACAAAAACACCCACTTTTCTCAAAAGAACAGCTACCACCACAAGACGAGTGAGAAAATGAAAAATGGGTTCTCAGAAACAGGTTGCAAAAACAAGGATTCTTGTATAATATTATCTGGGTTGTTCTGAAACAGACAAAGATAATAACTTCATGACTTTTTCTGATCTGGGTTGGTATTGAAAAAGAAGAAGTCTTAAAAGGGGGTGCATTTATTGAAGAAGTCTTCAAAGGGGATGCATTTATTGAAGAAGAAGTCTTCTTGGAAGTGAGAGAAAAAAAAAGTTGTGGCTTCTGGTGGTGTTGCAGGAGTAGCAGGAATGTATTTGAATGCAGTTTCAAAGGTTGGAGTCTTGGAGAAGGATTGTTTTTCTTTTTCGTTTATCACTTTCCTGTTTCCTGTTATTTGCCAACTTGATTTGCAGCGGATATAATTAAAGTAAATTTTGAGCCTTTTTTTTTGTGTAAGTAAAAGTAAGTAAAAGTTAGTCTTAGTATAGAAATAAAAATAGTAATGAAAGTGAAATTATTTATTTTTAATGAAAATATTTATTTGTGTGAATTATAAAAGTGAAATTCTATTTTTCTAAACAAAAGCACATACCAAAAAAACGAGTTTGTGTCAAAGATAAAAATTTAGTACAAAAAGTATAGTAGATTTTTTTTTTAATTACAAAGTAATAAAAAATCAATTTTTAGTATATTTTATTCTTGAATAAAACATAATCTCACCTTTAAACAATACTTAATTGTGACAAAGGAATAAAAAATATTTATTTCCATGAGACATCATTACTCTTTGTGAGTAAAAATATAAATATACTTTCTTTACTAATTATTTCACTATTATCTTATTACTCCCTTTATATAAGTTTTTGGAGTAAAATAATCATGGGATCATGATAGGTCATAGTGATAT
>PYAF01005594.1:2466987-2478585 GCA_007407185.1 Glycine tomentella
AAAATGTTAAACAAACATATGTTTTAATTATTTGTGGGCATATAAAATTATTTTCTATCATTTTTAATAGTTAATCAAACACATTTTTTATAATATACTCAAGAATAATATTTTCATGTTTTATTCTCAAAAATAATATTCTTAATATTAAAAAATTATTTGTAAAATAAATTTCTCCTAAGTTAAATTATTAATAGAAAATTTAGATAAGTTGGATGTTGGGTACACTAAAGTCAGGATATGTTTCAAGATTCAAATAGTGTTTATAAATGTTTTACAAATATTTTACCAACAAGATTTTTACATAGACAATAAAATTTGAACTCACGTCTTTGTAAGATGAGTTCTATATGTTTTAAATTATATTTAATTTAATTTTTTATTTTTTAAAAAGTTCTATTTAATCATTTATGTTTTAAAAATAAGTTAGAATGGTCCTTTCAAAACATCAATAATCATTTTCATTTTGGGACATAATTTTGAACCTTTTTTTACTTATTTAAAACATAAAACTTATTTCATTATATAACTTATTCAAAAACCATGAAATATAACTAATATTCCAATAAAAAATATCATAAACATGAAAAATAATTGCATAAAAATGAGACTCATATAGATCACAAGCAATTAAGAAAAAATTAAATGTTAAATTTTTTCACGTGACTTTTCATATTATTTTTTATCATGTGTTATGAAAATTTTTTGTTAAAAAAATTAGTTGATTTATATAATTTTCATATTATTAACAATTGGATCAGATTTACATAGTAAAAAAAGTTAAAAGATGCATCCCAAAATAAGAGAGATCATTATTTTAGACAGTGAGAGATTTTTTATTTTTTACTAAATTGGTGCAATTTTTAATTAATTAACAAAATAGATAGATTTTAAAAATTATGAGAATAGCTAACTCGTGTTTGGAAACGTAATTTTATATGAAATCGTGTTTATAAACACATTTTTTCTTTTTAAATTTTTTGTTGAAAAAAAAAATGAAGAAGTTGTCTTTTAGATGACGATTTCAGTGTTTTTAATTTTTTATGTTAATAATTTAAAATCGTGTTTACAACGACGATATTGATATTAATTGATAATAATATAAAGAATTCGTCTTTATCATCATAGTTTTTAACGAATTTATTAATTTTATAATAATTATTTTAATCATAAAAAAATCCGATTGATTGAGTTATACTGATAATTTCGAGCCTTCTAAACTCAATTTTATATTTAGAATTAATTTGTGAAAAAGAAATCCGCTACTGCAGCCAATCCATT
Organism: Glycine tomentella; assembly: GCA_007407185.1. Classification (NCBI taxonomy): domain Eukaryota; kingdom Viridiplantae; phylum Streptophyta; class Magnoliopsida; order Fabales; family Fabaceae; genus Glycine; species Glycine tomentella. The sequence continues at coordinate 2,468,269 of PYAF01005594.1, forward strand.
GAAAGGTGAAGTGCTAAATGCAGACAGATTTGATTCTTCCGGGTTGATGGGAGGGGGGATACCTTTGAAGCTGACATGTCTTTAGCATGAGATTAATGCGTTCCTAAACGACGAGAGTGAGACAGAAAAAACTTACAGAGTCGCTTTCACATCTTTTTAGGTTGGAAAGAGAAAATGTTTTCATTTTTTAAAGATATTCAGGAGAATAAATATCCAGTAGAAGATGAAAAAACACAGTTCATAAAAACATTTTATAAGTAATAATACCATATGCTATCGTGAATTCCATATGCAATTTTTTTTTTTTTTAAATCATTCCCTTGAATCCACAAGTACCTGTGGAGGACCAAGAAATCATCTGAACTCGTACATGTGAAAAGTTAGAATATTTCACTCTCACCGAGTGAGATCTTCTGTATGAGCGCCAAAATAGAAGTTTAAGACAGCACCAAAAAAGCTCAGTGCTGTTTAAAGAAGTTTTGTTTTTTTTAAGGGTTGTGCTCGAGATTTTTTAACATGAATAAGTAAGATAAAAGTATAATTTTGTTGGGTATTTTTTTTTCTTGTCCAGATATTATTAGGATCTTCAATTCATGAAATTAAAGATTAATTTCATTAATGATGTATAACTATTATTAACTCGCAAAAAAATTATACACAGTAAAAATTGAACTAAAAAATTATTCTACTAAATAAATTTAACCTGTTGCATTTATAATCTCGTTGCATATGACCACCTGATAAATACGCATCAAAATAATAAAAAAATACGTTTCTACAATAATTTTTAACCAATAATTTTGCTGGTGGTTCGGTGAACAATGAACATTTAACATAATTAGTTAAGATCAAAATCCATGACTGTACTTGTTTGTGAAGTAGGTTGTCTAATCCGCGTTCCTTGCTTGCTTTCTCAAATGTCTCATTCTAATGTCTGATTCCGTGTATCACAAACACAAAGTATATAACTTTGTTATATCACTTTAGAAATTGTCTTTATTCTGTGCACAAAGGAAACATCTTATATACAACAAGAAAAAAAAAAAAAAAAGGAAAACATCTAGACTAGCATTAATCTCTGTATTGATTGGCCATTTATTTAAGTTAACCTTAATTTCCGGTTACCTTGCCTTTGAATTCAATTTGCGCAACTCCACCCGCCTTTGATTACTACCAAGAGTCATGACAGTCACCAAGGTTCAATCAAGTGAACATTATTTTCTCCTTTGCATTAAAAAGTGAGCATTATTTTATTACCATCAAGAACACGCAGAGACGACTGACCTATGTTGGTCCTTAGTGGTATGTTTTTTTTTTTAAGTAGGTATGAGAGAAAATTGACTTTTTCATCATTTTGGATTTTTTTAAATAAAATATCAAAATGGATGGTTAAACAATTTATTTATTAAAATAAGTTTTTCGTCTCATGTAAGAGATATCATCTTGTTTGGTGGAATGATCTTTCCTATGTAAAATAAAATATTTTTTACATCAACTTTTTTACAATTGACTTAAAAAAGTATTTTTTTTACATGTATTTTATAAATAAAAATACTTTTTTATATCGATTATAAATGTAATTGACGTGTTATTCTTTTAATAACTAATAATCTATAAATTAAATTTATATAATGTTGCAATAACTTAATAAAATCATTAACAATTGATGAATATTTATCGATATTATAAAAGACCTTGTTGTTATGTACTAAAATATAAATATTTTAATATATATATATATATATATATATTTCAAGTTTATTAATATTTTGAATAAGTTTTAAATATTATTATTTATTTATATTTGATAATCGTTTAACAAATTTAATGATATTAATAAAAATAAATATTTAACAATTCACCATCAACCAAACTCCAAAAATTTGTCTACCATAACACAAAAAAAAAATCTTCTCATAACAATTTAATGAAATTATTTATCTTAAAATCAATTGTAAAATATTTTAGTAATAGTTGTTTTTCACAAAAAGGCGTGATTAGATTTTTACTTTTTTTAATAATTTGTAATACTACTACTACAATCTTGTTTACAGCTAATTCAACTACCGTTACCTATTTGCAGGGGCGGATTCAGAAAAAAAAAAATGTAAGGGGGGCACTAGTGGTGGGGTGCTGTCCCGAAATTTTTTTTGCAAAGAAAATTAAAGAAACAAATTATTATAACAAAAGTGTGAAAAATGTACAATTTAAAAGAGAAAAAGTTGACAAAATTAGCCTGTGACCGGCGCTTAAAAATAACAAGATTGTGACCACTATATTCATAAAAATTACAAACATACATATCCATACTCACTCTTTTCTTATTTTTCATCTTTTTTATTATTCTTTTTCTATGCTTTTCAATTTCTCTTCTCATGCAAATGTTTAAACTATTTTTATATTTTACTTTATTTTATTATTATAAAAAAAATTATTTATTCTTGAGAATTTTAAGGGGGGCACTGCCCCCCAATCTTACACCTGCATCCGCCCATGCCTATTTGGGTTTTGGACTTTGTATTTATTAAGTAACTACCCAACCAAAATAAAGCTTTTTATTTTATTTTATAATATTGGTTTATGAAGTTATTGCTATCTTATTCTCTGTCTTTTATTTTATTTTTTAAAATTACTATTGCATACACACTCTATTATAAATATTCAAATTTGTAGTCGAAATGAGTGAAAATATTTAACAAAAATAAGTGCATTTTAAACATAAATTAGAAATTAAAACCATATACATGTTAACTATTAATTTATGTATAATAAACTATCACTATCTACTCTCTTTGTTTTACCAAAAAAATAACTTTTTCTCTCTCTTGTATTGCATTAACTGACATTTATGCATATTACTTTATATATTCTCATGAATTAAACACAAGTAAAATGATTAAGAGAGTCTAGTATAATTGGTTAAGAGAAAGTTCACTTAGGAATATGACATTGATTATGAAGAAACCTTTGTCCCGATTGCTAGCATCACCTTAGTTTGAACTCTTCTTGCCGTTGCAGCGTTGGAATAAAGTGATCAATTTTCTCTTCCAGGACCTGTTATGGATGGTCTTGCACAAACATATCATTTTATGCATAAACAACAATTATGTAAACAATACAACACAATTTTTAACGTGAAAAATCTTCACAATGTAAGAAGTAAAAATCATGGGATCGATCTTGTAGTCCACCTAAATTCTTCAGGATCAAAAAAGTGAGATTACAAAAGAGTTCTAGCAACCATTACAATCAACAAACAACTTCAACAAAAGTTGTATCAAAACATCACAAGAGATAAGCATACAAAATAGGTTTCTATATGAAATTAATTCCTACCACCAGCAGTAACAACTAACAATCCCAACGGTCAAATTGAAGTACTACAAGAAAGAAACACACTGACCAAATTTTAGGACAATCCAACGGTTGAACAAAGAGATAATTCATTCTCAATATCACTGTCCGAAACAAAACAAAACATAGCAGAAATTCTGATCACCTCTGTTTGAAGTTGAAAACTCCCTCTTGAAAACACTTAAATGAATGATCTGAATAGTCGAAATGTAGAAACAAATTTTCTTAACCTTTCCTAAAAGTTTGAACTCGATCCAACGGTTATTGTGAGAGAAATGTCCCTCACAATACCGATGTCTACTTCAGAACACTGATTCAGAACCAGTTCGGTTTGAGAATTTTCAATGATGCTACAAGCCTCTATCCAAGAAATCAACCGTTAGATGTTAATAGTGATGAGAATACTTTTACTCTTTCTCTAGTATTGCTAGTTGAATAATATGCGTGAATCATTTATTGTAAATCTCTAGATCCTTATCTTTAATTCATACAGATAACAAAATTTGAGTTAAATGAGAAATTAAGTATTTTTTTTTTGCTGAATAGAAATTAAGGGTGTATTTACTATAACATTTTATTTTGTAAATTTAACTTATTTTCATATTAAGGATGACTATATTTTTTTTGTAATTTAAAAAAAAATCATTTTAGAGAAGTCTACTCTTAATTGTTAAAGACTAATTTATTGACGTCGATCACTTAAGTATATTAAATACTTCTTGCGTTCCAATATAATACTAGCAGTCTTTTAAGGATATGATACACCGATTAAAAAATATTTAATTGATATAAATTTAGATAAAAGTATTCTCAACTTTTCAATTACTCATGTGATAAATTATCCTATTATATATCCATCAATAATGAATACATTTTACTATCCACTTTATATATATATATATATATATGTATATCTGATATCTCTTTTCAATGCAATGCAAATGTTAATTTATTTTCTTAGTTATTTATAGGTATGTTGGAAAAACGGCTTAAAAAAAATAAGAGAACTATTATTTGAAAACATAATAATTAAAAAGACTACTAGTTTGAAAAGCTCAGCCAGACTTTATAACACCTGATGTAATCGAGTTTTTAATACTTGCCACACACTTCGAGAAGATAACAAATGTGCTGAATTGGTCAAACTAAATCTAAACTATTAATCTTCTGGACCAGTTCATTAGGTTTTGGATGTCCCTCCGCATAACAATGCTTCTATGCTTGTTGCTGATGTATCTGGAATAGCTTTCCCTAGAGCTTATTTATTATTTGTTGCTTTTTAATTTCTTGTTTCTTTTCTTCCTTTTTGTCGTCCACTTTTTGGCAACTGATTATTGTGATAATCTTCTTTCAGCAGAGTTTAGAAAATCCTTGAACAAGGTATGAGAGTAGCTGAATGAAATACCAATGGAGTGAGAGTAGCTGAATGAAATACCAATGGAATTTGAATTAAAAAAGAGAATAAAAATGGCAACTATAGCTAGGGGTCATAACAAAATGGTTTAAACTATAGAGATTAAAAAAGAAAGTTGTTACTCAATGTAATCAATTTTTTACATTAAATTTTTGGCTCTCAATTAAAATATAACTTTCTCTAAAACAATCTCTATCATTAATATTTTTTATTTTAATTGTTTGTTAATATATTATCTTTTTTCTTTAGATTAGGAGTACTTCTAGTCTAAAAATAATTAATAAAAAAATATCATTGATTGAGTCTTATAAAATAAATAAATATCATTTTAAACTTGTGTTATAATTAATAGAAAACGAAGGAAGTATACAAAATAAAACTAACCTACCTGTGTGGTTGGTTTTGGTCAAAATAGCAAGAAAGACAATTTTTAAAATAAAATAAAAAACTAGAGAGAGATACGTCATACATGTAACTATGCTAGTCATATAACGTAACTATGTTTAGACACCATCCTTGAGGCAATGCGCAAATAACGATACATCTAACTACACAACACGCATTCTAACAACTCAGCACAAATTGCTCATCCAATCCTCTCTCTGTCTCTCTTCTCATACTTGTTGGCTCTTACTACTTATCTTCACACAAGTTCTTAGTCTCTCTATCTCATTCCCAGGTTTAATACAATCTCTCTTCTTCCTTTGACATGCATGCAAGCATTGCATCCCCTCAGTTTTTATCTTCTTCAGTCCCCTCCTCCCTTTCACAATGGATTATATATATATATATATATATATATATATATATATAGAATTAGATATCATAATATATGAGAGTCTTGTAAATATCTCAAATTTTCATTGGATTAAAAAAAAAATGTTATGGGCAGGTTTGAAAAATATGTTACACATTGCTGCTTTCCAACCGATTGGCTTCTTCAGTATTCAGTAATAGAGATGAAAGCACTTGCTTGGAAGACATTCATTTGATTTTTCCATGGTCAGTATTTCCTTTTGGTAGATTATTTATACACTTTTTTTTATCCGCAAGAATCAAAGTCAGAAATGCATACATTCTCTTCAAAAACTGTGCATGCCGGGAAACTGTAACCAAAATGTGAAATATTTTTCTTTTAAAAAAGAGCAAATTACATTAATCTCTCCTAAAATTTCGTCAAATTTTTTCATGAAGTTCTCCCCTTTCTTTTTTATCTTTATTCTAATCCCTCTTAATTGTTTGAAAAAATATTAAATTGACACTCCTTGTACATTAAACTGCATACATTAAACTAACCTCTCTTAATTAGTATTTGAAAAATATAAATAGAGCTGCATGTAGAGTTTTAAAAAGTAGCTGGTCATGTGCTCTAAAAAAACTTAAATGTTAAGAGTTGGTAACCCGAATTTTTGGTCCAGCCCGAAAAACTCGCCGTGCGACAATTTTGGCGAAAAATATTTTGAGAATTTTTTGGGAGTCTATGGTGGTAGCCGTGGACTCCACCCCCTGAATTATGGACTTTTATTGTGATAGGGTTTTACATTAGTCGTTACAATTCCTTTGTCCTTGATTTTTCCAAAAGGGTTTTCGACGTAAAATTCCGTGTGTTAATTAATTTTTTCCTTTATCTCTGTTGCGCATATTGTTCTACACTTAGAGAGAGAGTTAGTGCAATTTGCTCTGTTAGAAAATGCTACTTCTTTCTTTTTCCTGTTTTACTATTTTTAAGATTCACTAAAAAAGTCAAGTTTGATACATCTTTCAATAAACACCAACAAAAAATAAAATAAAATAAAATAAAAAGGTCAAATGAATTACAATTTTCTCATAAATTAAAATTAACCTGTTCACCTCAATCATTATTTTTGAAGTTTTTTCATTTAAATCATTTATTATTTATAAGAATTCATTTTCCTTTAGTTCAATCAGTGTGCATTCTATATATCATCAAGAGGTCTACGATCTTGCCATCTTGGGAATGAAATTTTATTGAAACACCACCTCAGCTACCTAGACATAGGAACTATGCATGATATACATCAAAGAATTAAACACTGTGTACTCTCAAGATCTGCATGAGTTAAAATATGTCTTAGTCGTATCATTCCTGAAAAAGGACAAATTATGTATGCCAATAAGGTCTATGCTACATTCCTAAGTTACCAAAATTGCTAAAAGTCATTAATTCCATAGTGCTTTCCCCACTTGCTGACAATTGGTGTTACCTTCATGGTTGTTCCTTGCAGTTAACTTTGGTCATGTGAACTTAGGCTACTCGTTTAGTGTCTTTATTATTTTATTCAACTGTTTCTTGCTTAACTTGAACTTCCTCATGGCTTATGATGTAACAGTATGGCATTGATTGTCACTGGTTTAGTAATTAGTGACTATTTGTTCTGTTTTCTAAGATTTATCTTCTATTCATCCTAGAGAACAGAACAGTAATATTGAGCAACAAGAGAAGGAGATCAACACAAGAACACAATAGAAGAAAAGATGGGGTTTTGGCAACTATTTGAGGTGGCGTCTGCGCCAGTGATTCAAGTCCTACTTATCAGTGCAGTAGGAGCTTTTATGGCAACTGATTATTGTGATAATCTTCTTTCAGCAGAGTTTAGAAAATCCTTGAACAAGGTATGAGAGTAGCTGAATGAAATACCAATGGAGTTTGAATTAAAAAATGTAATGAATTTCCTTAGAGGACAAACTTTGGGCAAACTTTGGACAAATATTCTTTATTCTTATCAACACATTTTTCTTCTTCTTTGATTTTGTGTACCCCATGTGCAGATTGTCTTCTTCGCGTTCACTCCTTCGCTTATATTTGCAAGTTTTTCCAAGAATGTTTCTCTTGAAGATATGATATCATGGTACGCGTTGATTAATTTTTCAATCTCCTTAAGAATATTTTGGTTCTGTTTATATTTTAATAGAATGATTCTGAAGATGTAGTATTAATAGATCTATTGATTTATTACCTCAGTGTTACATCATGTATATGATTTGATCAACTGATATGTGTCACTCTCTTGGGAGGGAAGAGAAGAAAATAAATAATAAAAATTAAAGGAGAAATAACTGTATATCTATTTTGGTATTTAAGGAATAAGCCATGCGTAGTTCAAACTCTCAGGCAAAACAGGAATGCTTTACCAGAACAGGATAAAGCTATATATCATACATCAGCATATCTTTGTTGAGACAGAATTAGGAATGAACTTTCTTAAGAGCTTTACATTTGGTGATATTACTTGGAATGCTTTGTCTAACACCAAGAGTAATTGATTTCTACAAAAATTCCATCTAACCAAGGCTCTAAGGCTACTGTAGCTGGATTAATCATTAAACTGAGATGCATTGTCTAAAACATAGCTTGTTAGGAGAAAGATAGTCCTCGGCCAGAGTTTCGGTTAAATCTTATTAAAATTAGTAACAGGGTCTTCTCCCATTAACACTACAAACAAAGCCATAAGTTATATAGCAGTATAGCGCAGACTTTGATTTTGTTACCTTTGTCACTGATAATTGCAACGAGACCATTTATGTATATTTGAAAAGCACAGGAGAGAAAAGGTATCCATTTGTGTTGGCAATTGAGATTTTTGGCTGTCATATTAAAATATTTAATGTCTCTGCAGTTTTCTGATTTGCTTGTAAATTTGGTTGAAGTTTGCTTGTGTGTCAAAAAAAGCTAGTTGTAAGTGTAAGATTAGATGACTACTTTTAGCTTCGTCATAATTTACTGTAACAGTTTAGATGTGTGCAATGAAATACAACAGACCAGCTTTGCTCCTCTCTTTTTCTTACGTTTAAATTTGCTGGTTCTTTTCTACAGCATTTCTTTATTTTTCCACCCAATACGTGTATGTTCTGTTTTTCTAACAGATATGATTCTTTTTTGTTTGTTTATGCTTTATGTTAACCATGTCTTGTTTACTTATTAATGCAGGTGGTTTATGCCCGTTAACATTGGATGTACCTTCTTAATTGGAGGGATTCTCGGATGGATACTTGTAAAAGTACTAAAACCAAACTTGAAAGTGCAAGGGCTCCTTATTGCTTCATGTTCAACAGGTACCATAGCATCGAAGTTTTGGTACGGTTGGCAAGAGTAAAATTTGGAAGGAATGGAAAGGCAGAAGGTGTGAAAATTGACAATGTACTTAGACATGGATTTATTCTTTATTACATTAGTAAATTTTTATTGCTGTTCTCATCCAATCCTTCCATTTTTCACTCCTACCAAACACTCTTAATTGTCTCACAAACTCTTTATCTAAAAAACTCTCATTTATTTATAAATGTAACATTAAAAATCATCTCATTTCAAGGGTGCTTCTTTGATCAGGAAACATGGGTAATCTTCCTCTTGTAATTATCCCTGCAATCTGTGATCAGAAAGGAGGTCCATTTGGTGCACCTGATGATTGCCGCAATAGGGCTTTCTCTTATTCCTTTTGCTCTTTGGCGGTAATGCATTCATTTTTACACTTGATTTTTTTTTGGTCCTGGGTTAGAGATCACTGGTGTATCTCAACCACTGGGTCAGAGATTAATTTTGCTCTCAGTGCGTTGCTGCGGCTGACCCAAGAAATTTTTTAAACTTGATTAGCTTTCACCATCTCAACATGTATTTGATATTATCATCTTTTATTAATTGTAGCTTGGTGGTGTCTTCATCTGGACTTATACTTACCAACTAATACGAAACACATCCTTGAGATACAAGGCATTTGAGGCTGCTGAGATCTTAAAGATTCCCAGCAATGACATTGATGCTAATGCAGAAACTCGCCTTCTCAAGCAAATTGATGGTTACCCTGTAGACACTGAAAATCAAATTGTAAGACTTCATGCAGTAGTAATAATATATTATTGATTTGTTGTGTGGGCAGAAAATGAAAATATTGGCATGAAACATCTTATTAAAACAAAGAATATAGTGTTGAAGTGAAAGTGGTTTTATATTCTTGGTCAAATAACAATGAGTGAACATCGAAAATTCGAAATCTTTCTATTCTTTTTTTTTTTTTTTTGTATTTTACTCCAGCCGTTATATTGTGCTTTCTCCTTTTTCTCAAACTCAAATTAGTATATATCAGACATCCTAAAAAATTTGCTGATTTATAAAATGAATCCGAATCTCCAGCTTGTACACCAAGGTCCTTCTATTGTAATGAAGAATATGGAAAAATGGTTTTGTCACAGAATGATGGAAACTCTAGTCCAAATCCTGGCAGAACTAATGTCACCCCCAACAATTGCTACAGTGAGTTCCTTTCTTTCCTTTTTTTCTTCTTTTTACTTTCAAATTTGTTCATTTGTCTTTAGTTCTCTCTCTACTTTTGTTTGATTTGTGTAACTGTAACTTCAATGATCCTGAGAAATTTTACCTGCTTCCATGATCAGTTTTTAGGTTTCCTCTTTGGTGGAGTTAAATGGCTAAGAAACCTAATAATAGGGCACGATGCTCCACTGAAAGTGATCCAAGACTCAATTCAATTGTTAGGGTATGTGCCTTTTTCTCATTAAGCCAATAGCTCAATATT
>PYAF01005594.1:2478685-2508023 GCA_007407185.1 Glycine tomentella
TGATTTGTGTAACTGTAACTTCAATGATCCTGAGAAATTTTACCTGCTTCCATGATCAGTTTTTAGGTTTCCTCTTTGGTGGAGTTAAATGGCTAAGAAACCTAATAATAGGGCACGATGCTCCACTGAAAGTGATCCAAGACTCAATTCAATTGTTAGGGTATGTGCCTTTTTCTCATTAAGCCAATAGCTCAATATTTTACAGTGTTTGGTTCTTTTATGTTAACGTTTGGCTAAAGGGACAACCAGATGAAAAAAAAGTAGCATAAATGAAAATATTAAGATGGTCATGTATAGGACAGGATCCAGAATAATTGTATAGGAGAAAATATTGATGTGAAAATAATTAAGGAAAATAGATAAAAAAAAAAAAAAAAAAAACCAGTTAATGTGATTTCAACATTTGCAAAGAAGGCCATTAAAAGCACCACTTTTTAGTCTTATAAGTAAAAGGGTAGAGAGACCAATAAGGACTTCGGAGAAAATTGTTAAAGAGATTGGTGAATCATATTTCATTCTCTTACCCCTAGAATTAGGTCTTTAGACGAGTTCAATAGCATCATGCGATCCATGTAGCCCATCTTACTTAGCGGCACAAGGCTTTTTGTTGGCCTCTGCTTCACAATTACTCAGACTGAATTCATTCTTTATAGGGATGGTACAATTCCTTGTATCACGGTTTTGCTTGGTGGCAACCTTACACAAGGTATAGAAAATTAACTTCCGTAGATATACTCTCACTATTCAACATATTATAGACAATCTGAGAACTTAAATTAGTTTTTTTGTCTCGAAATTATAGGCATGCGATCATCAAGTATCCAACCATTGATCCCCATTTGCATCATCATAGCTCGACTTTTCTTACTACCCGCCATTGGATTTTTTGTTGTTAAAGCGGCTGCAAATTTTGGTTTCCTCCCATTGGACCCTTTGTTTCAGTATGTGCTAGTGATGCAGTATGCCTTGCCACCTGCAATGAATATCAGTAAGTTATTCCATACTTGTAGCTCATGAGAGCTTCTCAATTGTAAACTTTACTGTTAAATTTTTTCTATGGCAAAATTGTCAAACTCCATTAAGTTGATAAGTATTTATGGAGAAGTTTAGATGTGTGGACTTTTGAATAATCGGAGTGCACAAATTAATTTTAACTTGTACAAAAAGTTTGATTTATTTTACCTTGTATTGGTATTATACTTCAATGACTTGTTATGACATTGTGCAGGTACCATGGCTCAGCTATTTGATGTAGGCACCGAAGAGTTTTCAGTTATTCTCTTGTGGACATATGGAGCTTCAACTATAGCCCTCACTCTTTGGTCAACGTTCCTCATATGGATATTGTCTTAATTAAGATAAGTTTTTTTTTTTTTTTTTTATCACCACAGCCATCAGTAAATTATCCAAACAAACAGCATGAAGGAGATCGTATTCTCTATACAGCTGGATATGAAGGATGGTATGTTCAAGAATTCTTGGTAAAATTTTTGCATGATGTGCTCTAGAATCAACTAGACCACACAATATGACAACTAAGTTAGGAGGCTGGGTAAAAAAACCGGATTGCGGTTCATGGCTCTGCTAAAGATGTGTGTTTGTGGAAAGTACTGTACCGTGGTTGAGGCCATTCATTTTGTTTCTAGTTTTCATGTTTTTCTTTCTCCTCAAAAACCCATGTCTATTTCTTTGTACTATCTAATAGTATCTGTTGTAAAAGTTATGAGATAGGCGTTTATTAAATTTAACAATTTAAGATATGTCTTCTATGTATGATCTGTGCTCAAAGATAAATACTTCATACAAACAAGGTCCCGTACATGTAATATATAATTAAGTTTCTTAAACATGGTGTCAGAGGTTTGATTTCTAGCTACCTGAATGATGAAAACTTTGTTGGAAGAACAAAACCCATTTTCGATGATTTCTAGGTCTCAAAAGAAATTAGTCTTGGACTATCGATTGGAATATATCCTGGTGTGCACACACACAAAAAAAAAAATATATATATATATATATATATATATATATATATATATATATTCGATTGCATTCCCTCGTGGAAAAATCTTGTAATGTTAAAACAAAAACCAAATAATACAATTTAATGTTTAGTGTGTCACCGTGAAATAAACTTGGTCGAATGTTTCAACTAAAACTTGTTCCAATACGATCCTAAAATAATAATTATTATTTGGTAACGATCAGGTGTAATGATCCGTATGCAAACGATGTCATTAACAATACCCAAAGTACATGATATATGGTGAATCTCATAATATACAAAGTATGTTTATCAAAACTTTACATGTTTCTCTTAAGTACAAAACATAGGCATAAAACAAAAATAGAGCCAACATGCTCTTCACTCTGCCTAGGGTTCCCTCAGAACCATATCCCTCTACTCGGGCCTCTTACCCTGGGATCTATCAGCCGCTCCCTGAGCATCACCTGCAAAACATAATTCCCAATAGGGATGAGATAACAATCTCAGTAAACTCAGGGTCCTTGGAGGTCTTCCCTCACCCTGTTTCACTTCCATGCACATAATATCACAATTGGCATTACAAACTAGTCATCACAACTATCAAGTCATATTACCACATGTATACATAACATATACACATATATCAATGCCTGAGGAGGCTTCATCCATTTATATGGGCACATCTCACATCAGGACTTACTAATTATGCCTAAAGAGGCTTCATCCATCTATATGGGCACATCTCACATCAGGACTTTCTTTCTATGCCTGAGGAGGATTCATCCATCTCTGTGGGCACATCTCAGATCAGGACTTATATATATATATATATATATATATATATATATATATATATATATATTCTATTAAATTTAATTCTACTGGCCAGAGAATCTAATCAAGCACATAACATTATCACAAGGTATAATTTAGCAATCACACTCACAACACTATCACAATGTTCATCTCATCATCAATCACAGAACAACATCACAGTGTTCCTCTCATCATATACATGTTTATCAATAAAACAGTAACACACAATTTCAATATACATGCATCATGATATATAATGACCATCATTCCCTCGGAGTATGGTGGAACACAAACAGTCGGAAACACTTCCAAGAACAAAGAGCTTACCTGCTCTCAGCCTTACACCGACTCTCCTGGATTCGTGGTCACAACCACCAACAATATCACTATCACGCCCTACACAAGGCATACAAACAATCAATCAATAACAGTCCTCAACCGTTAGAATGAAAGGAAACACTATTCCTTTCCATTAAAATCTCTCTGTTCTCTATCTTAGGGTTTTCAGAGCTAACCACCTTATAGGCGATTCACAGACCCTTAACAGGATCTATCTTGGTCCAACCAAGATCTTAGAGTCCCTTTAGACTCTGCATAAGCGCAATTCAAAGCATTTTGTTGCTTAACCATTCTATATTTCAAGGATAACCAAGTTTCTCAAAACAATAAATCCAACATGTTCTCACCGATTATTTAGCCTCCCGAGCAACTAATGTAACAACACCTAAGCTCATATCTATCATAATACCCTCCACTTCATCAACATTCTTCCTACTCATACATATCTCAGAGTCAAAACCAAACTTCATCAAAAGTTATGATTCAAAGCTTAGTATCCATCAGAACAATCCCCTGAACATACTTTTCTAAAGAATCTAAGCCTAATTCCATCCCTAACACAATTGGGTTACTATTCACCCCAAGAACCATTTCACAAATCAATCGGTAAAATTGGAGTTTCTTACCTCTAAATTGTCGAGGAAGGCTAGAGGATCACTTCTCTAAGCTCTGGCGTCCTTGAATCACCTTCTTTCCCTTCCAAAACTTAGTTTTATAAAGTCCCCTAGAGAACGGGATCTCTCTGATTGATGGTTCTCTCGAAGAATCGAAGCTGGAATCTAGTTCGTAGAGGGGTTCTAATCAACTTTCTAATTGGGTAGGAAGTGTTTAGATGAAGTATGGAGAAGATATGAAGTTTCTTTGGTCATCAATGGCCACCCTGGGTCAGAGGAAGAAGGAGGAAGGGTTTTCCCCCCAAAAATCGTGAAAATGGCCTTTTATAGGCCCCCAATCCACGTTCTGACGCTAATAGTGTCGCACCCCACGCTAATCGCGCCACTAGTTCGAAAGAAAAGGCTTCCTGGAGCATTTTGGCGCTAATCGCATCATATATGACGCTAATCGCGCCAGATATTCGAATCAGGGGGTCTCCAGGGCCATTCTGGCGCTAATTGCGCCACATGGTCGAGTCTTGGCGCTAACGGCGCCGCTCCTGGCGCTAATCGCGCCAAATGTTCGAAAGAAAAACCTTTTGGTACAATCTCACGCTAACGACACCACTTCCCACGCTACTGGCGTCGCTCCCTCGCTAACGGCGCCACTCCCACGCTGTAGACAGGTTATTATAATAAGGGGAAGTTGCTTCTCAGTAGACAGGTTTCTATGCTACTTCAGTAAGTGCTTGATGTAGATGAAAGTAGAAGAAGAGGTAGGATTTGCACAAAAATAATGATAAAGGCAGTAAAAAACGGTTAAAAGTTGTACAGATAAATGTAAAGACAAACTGGTAGCATACAAAATGTAAAGACAAACTGGTAGCATACAAGTCTCCTTCAAAAAGCACTTGGATTCGTACTTATTGGTAACAAATTCTTCAGTACCATATTTCGGCAACGCTCTTAACATAATGATTTCAACTTTCAAGAATACAAAATACTTTTTACTATCATATATTAAAAGTAACATAATTTTATCCCTTCCATATATAAGGATCATAGCCTTTCTAGTGTGACCCTTATGTAGGTCAACATTCAACATTATCGTAATTATTAATAAAGCAAAGTATCTTATGACAATTTCAACATAAGCAAATGCAAAGACTTCCCTCAGAGCCAGTGATCATGCATCGTGCAAAATGTTCTTGCATTGAGCAATGCATTCTGGAAGGGTGAAAGGGTTGAGTGGGATGACAAAGGCACACTCCACGTGTTGTGGCTCCAAGACCAAGATAACTATTTGCTCGTTTCGGATTGTTTTTTTGGTTATTATTGCATGGGTTACTCTGACTTACATTCGACATTCATCATTCCACGTAGGATTCGACTCTCTCTTCTTCACACTCTTCTCTTGGCTTTATCAGTTATCACACCCTTTTCTTCTAGAATTATTTTTTTTAAAAAAATTATTATATATTTGGTATATATATGACACTATATACATGGCACTGTATATGATTTTGCTGTCACCACCAACATCACACACAACTTCTTAATTAGCCAAATTTTTGTGACATGAAAAACGATTAGCTTCTTCCCCTTCAGAACTTGAAAAGTTTTTTTTCTCTCTTAAAACTAATTTAATTTTTGGTCAATTGAGATATGCAGGAAGCAATTGGTTTCATCCATATTTGTAGACGTGATGACAGTAAAGCTTTGCTATTAATTGCGTTAAGCATGGGCAGAGACGCATGCATTAACGTTTAGAATACCAAAACATGAAAAGTTGTTTGTTACATGCATTGGTTTTAAATGACATTACGTTCTTGGATGTGCCTTTTCAATTTTTTAATAAAGAGTTTGTTTGAAGTGTTTTTCTTATATTTTTAAAAGTGCTCCAAAAGATTGTTAAATATTAATTGACAAAAATTGCATTCCAACGATTACTAAATTTCACAAATAACAGCAATAATTTTTTTTTGTTTTTTTAGTTAAATAGTAGGGGTGTTCATCAACCGATCCAAACCGATGTAAACCGCGGTGACCGAACCGAAAAACCGATAACCAAAAAATTGGAAACCGAAAAAAACCCGAAAATTTTCACTGGATTGGATCGGTATTTGGTTTGACTAGTGAAAACCGATCCAATCGAAACCGATCCAATTATAAACCTTACCTTACCCTTTACCTACTTGGGTCTATTTTCCATCATAGCCAAAAAACCAAAAACCCAATACACACTAAAAAATTGCTCCTTATTTTGTCCAATAAACGTGTTTGTCCAATGAAAATTAGAAAATGGTGTTTGTTTTTGTCTAATGAATGTGTTTGTTTCTGCTAGATACTCCTTATTTTGATAAAAATAAGTCTCATAAGTTTTATTTTTAGACTTTATTAAAAATCAAAAACCGATCCAATCTAAACCGAAAAAAATGGATTGGATTGGATCGGATTTGAAAAAAAATTCAAACCGAATGGATGATCAAATGACCAAACCGAAAAGATTTGATCGGATGATTTTTTGCTTCAAAACCGATCCAATCCAGACTGCGAACACCCTTATTAAATAGTATCCCTTTATGCCAAAATAATAGCCATCCTAGGTGTATAATTATCTAATCTATCTCACCAATAATTAAAATTACTTATTTTATCATTAAATTAAGTTCTTCACTCATCCTAAAAATATGAGATTATCACTCTAAAATACACTTTTGTACATCAATTATAATTATAACTAATATCAAAAATTAAAATTACTCATCACATAGTTTTCAAACTCCACTAGTTTAATATATAATTTTATAAAACCAGCTAGTTTAGTAAAATGGTCGCTAAAAGATTATTGTTGTATATTTTTTGCTAAGTACATCGTCTTCCTTTTTAAATTAAATTATTTATATAACATTTCCTTTCCAAATCTTATTCTCTCCCTTGCACACTCTCTCTATAATAGCAACAACATATTCCCTTTCTCTATCATCACTCCTTTCATCCTCCCTTTTATCTCTTGTTCTTGCATTATTTTTTGTTTCATCTTCTGAACTCCATTTAGTATGTTCACACTCTCAAGTCTCAATTACTTGTTTTCCTTATTTTATTTTTGTTCACTCGCATCATTAATGTATCTCATTTTATATGTAACTATGTATAAGTAGATTTTAAATTTGTCCAAATTGTTGTAATAAAGTGTCTCTTAAAGTTGTCCAAATTAAATGACCGACACTAATTATATGTTTTCTCAATTTCAATTGCTTCACTATTTACAATTTTTTTATATAGTTTTATTTTTAACATTTTGAAAAGTACTATCCAAAACACAAAAATAGTATTTCAGAAAGTACTTGTCAGAACATTAAAAAAAATTGTGTTCTGGAAAATACATTTCAAAATTTAAAAAACAAAACAGTGTTTTGGAAAGTACATTCTAGAATAATGGTTATGTATCAACGTTATAGATATAAAGGTTACATGATAATAAAAATTAGAAGAAAAAAAACACATAGGAGTATACTTTGTCGTAGGAACGTTATTTTAATGAGAATTTTGTAGGCAATTATGTTAATATTTTAATACATTTAAGTTTGTTTGATCTTATTTATAATTAAGTTTTGAATATATTAGAATAGCTTTAAAATAGTTTACATGTTTGATTTTTCATCTAATTTTAGTTTATTTTGTTGTAGAAATAAATGAAAAAAATAGAGTTGGTGTTGGGACCCAATTCAAAGCCCTTTTAAAGAAAATTTTTCAGACTAAAGAGGTCAAACATGTCAGGCTCAGCGCATAGTCACTTAATTCAGTGTTGCTTTTGCATGTGCGCTTAACGTGACATGCTGGACTAAGCGTACAAACAGTTACACAGAAATGACAGTTCAACACTATTGACCCTTTTTAAGCACCAAAGATGTGAATAGAAGACAAATTTGGTTTGTGGAACTATCTAGGGTTTTAGGTTGCAACTGGGAAGCTCTCCCTTGCACTCCATGACTTCCCTTCCATTTTTATCATCTTTTTCATATATTTTCTTATTTTCTTGTAGCTATGTAGTTAGGTTTATTCATTTTGGAAGTTGATGTAACTAAACCCATCTTTGTAGACATTATAGTTCTATGTTTATTTTCATTATTAAGTGTTTTTCTTCTATGCATTAATGCTTGTTTTAGCTTGATCACCCTTTACTTGAAGTTGTGGTTTAAATTGTCACTGAAAAATGCTTTTGAACTTAGAAATGGAGAGAAACTCCTAATGGATTTTGTGAAATCAACCACATCCTCATGCAAACAAAGGTTACTCCTCTTGTTCAAAGCCCAACTATTATCATCAACTCAGAAAAATATTCAAACTCTAATCCCTTAAATGGAAAGAATCTAAGGCTCATGACCAAACTATCAATCCCTTGACAAGTCTAACCAAGTGACTTGCTTTAAGAACAAGAGTTAAAAGATGACTAACAAATTTTGTTTCATCCCTAGATACAAAATCCACTAAGTGTTCTTATCCATTTTTAAGTTTATAAACATTTTTCAACGACAATTTAAACCATAACTTCAAGCAAAGGGTGATCAAGGCAA
Organism: Glycine tomentella; assembly: GCA_007407185.1. Lineage (NCBI taxonomy): Eukaryota > Viridiplantae > Streptophyta > Magnoliopsida > Fabales > Fabaceae > Glycine > Glycine tomentella. The sequence continues at coordinate 2,486,998 of PYAF01005594.1, forward strand.
AACAAACATTAATACATAGAAAATAATATTTAATAATGAAAAATAAACATAGACTAATAACTACAGTGTCTACATAAAGATGAGTATAATTACATCAATCCTCAAAATGGGTGAACCTAATTACATAACTACAAGAAAAGAAGAAAATATATGACGAGAAATGGTAGGGAAGTCATGGAGGGCAAGGGAGAGCTTCCCAGCTACAACCTAAAACCCTAGATAGTTCCTCCAACCAAATTTGTCTTAAATTCTCATATTTGGTGCTTAAATAGGGTCAAAAGCGTTGCACTGTCATTTTTGCATAATTGTTTGTACACTCAGTCCAACATATTGCACTAAGCGCACATGCAAAAGCAACACTTGATTAAGTGACTGTGTTGATTCTAACATGTTTAAACCCTTTAGTCTCGAAAATTTCCTTTAAAAGGGCCTTGAATTGGGTTCCAACACCAACTCTCTTTTTTATTGATTCATTTCTATAATAAAATAAACTACAATTAGATGAAACATCAAACATGTAAACTATTTTAAAGCTATTCTAATTTATTTAAAACTTAATTATAAACACGGTCAAACAAGCATAAATGAATTGAAATATCAACATAATTGCCTATAAAATGGTCATCAAAATAACATTTCTAAGGCAATTATCAAGTGCATATAGCAAAAATCAAGATTGAAAGTTGGGTGAGAAACAATTGTGTCCCCCAAATAGATTGTTCACCCACACGTGAACGCCAGACTTTATATCATTGCGTCAACCCTTGGTGTTTTATCAATGTTTTCTTAAAAAATATATCTTATTTAAATAAAAATGGATAAATAAAAAAATCCATCCATAAAAGTGTGATATGGTAATAAATTGGTCTTTGAAAGATGAAAAATACATATTTACTCCCTAAATGTGAAAAAAATGTGACAAATTAGTCCTGACGTTAAATTTGTGAGATCATTTTATCGTTAAGTTGTAATATTTGATTAATGTAACGATAAAATATATTTTCGATGATCAATTTTACATTAAGTTACAAAATTTATGAATTAATTTATCATTGATTTGAGGAAAGAAAAACACATGTTTTTTTTTTTTCAAGAATTACAAAACAAGATTTATTAAACTCTTTACTTGGAAATGCTGGTAACAACCATTCAACAGTATGTTACACTTGCTTGCTCACGAGTGCATTACTGTTTTACCACTTCACCATAGCCTGACCCCTGAGTTAATGATAAAAAAATGGTTTAATTATATAATTAATTCTTTAATTATATTTAAGGTTTATTTTTGCCTTTTAATTATTAAAATATTTAATTTAGTCCCTTAATTATTTATCATATTCATTGATTGTTTGAAAAATCAATATGTTTTGCATCGATTATCAACACAATAAATGTAAAAAATTTCATTAATTTTTAAATTAGTTGTTTGATAATTGATATAGATTGAGTTAAAGGTTGAGGAGATTGTTAACGTCTTTTTACATTTAAAAAATACGTTTTACATAATCTATGTTAATAACCAATGCAAAGACTATTGATTTCCTTCAAATAATTAATGAATTTGAGAAAAATAATATAATTGTTTCATTTTAAATCATCGAGTGATCAAATTAAATCTTAAGATATAAATAAAAGATCAAATTGTATAAGGAAGTCTAAAAAAATATTAATAATAAAAAAATGGCTTTCTTGGAAATCCAAACACAGAAAACAGAAGTCCAACACGGGAGATGTTTGACGGTTGGAGAAGAAGCTTGGAATCTTCCATGCTGCCTGTAGCTGTTCTCCCTTACCCTTACCCTTCCCTCCCAATAAAAAAAACTCCATCTCCTTCTCCTCATTATTTCTTTCTCGCAACCCAAACACTGTCTTCAATCCCCATTGTCTCAATGAAGTTTCTTCCTTTTCTCATTTCCTTCCTTTTTGCCTCCCTAATCGCAACCTCAGGAACGCCGCATCCCAATGAAGAACGCCACAACATCCACAGCGCACTTCATCATCGACCCGCTTCCCGATCCCTTCTCTCTCTTCCACCGTCAGTTGCTTCCCCTAACTAACTCTCTCTCTTTCATTTCCTTTTCTTTTTCGCCCTTCAATTTTTTACCCATCACCCATGCCACTTTACGCCTCGTGTTTTTAGTTTACGACGAGCACGTTCGTGTGCGTATTTTTTGTTATGAAAAATTAGCTTTATAAGTCTTAGTTTTGAGGTTGTTTGAACGGAACGGTGTTTTTTTTCTTCTCTCGAGGAATTGTAGTGTCATATAGTTTGTATTTATGTGGAACGATTCTCGCACACCTCAAATATTCTTAACTGCATTTTTTTTTTATCAGCCAAAGTTAGTTTAGTTAGTTGTTAGTTTTTGTTAGAATCCTAGTGGTTTTTAAACTTCTATCAAGGTTTTTGGGATTTTCGTGACTGCAATTGTGGTCTCATTTGTCTGCAATTTCCTCCAATATCAAGGATCGCAATGAAACCACACAGTGTCTGCTATTTAAATCTTTGTTTTTATCTGATATAGATGGGAATAACATCAAAATAAGATATACTCCTCTGGTGCTGATAAAAAATAAGGCACTTGTAACAGAATTACAGATGCCAATAATAATCGGTAAATTAGTTGGCCTTATATTAAGGACCAACTCACTGGGGTTGAGACTAATCCCGCTCGTTGTGCGTGGCTGCCATTGGCCCAAGGGAATTTTGCACACGGAAGAAATTGAACACGGGTTCTCCTACTAAATAGTTCCCATTCATGTGAACGCAGCGGGGCCTTACTCCCCTGCGTCAATCCTTTGGGTTAGAGGGAGTAGAATATTATTAAATGTGTGATGACTTATGCTCGCTTTTGAAACATTGATTCCTCTTTTGAGGCAAAACTTTTTTTGTGTTAATTTTCTACTAATTTCATATGTGGTATAACTTGTATTGTAATCAGGTCTGTGTTCGATAATTTTAGGGTCCTTGCATAATCATGGTTTTGTAATTGTGTTAATTGTTTTTATTGGCCAGTGGCATTCTAACTGTGTCATTCTACTTGTTAAAATATTTTCATTGACAGCAAGGCTGCAAGCACTGCACTGATTGTGACCCTAGATGGGACTATGTACTTGGTGGACCGATTGGAGAGTGGTTCCACAAGAGTCATATGGTCATTCTCGACAGGATTGCCAATCTACCAATCATATCGAGCACCAACTAAAAAGGATAATGGTAAAGAAAATGCATCTGCAGCACTGATGAGTGGGTTCATGGAATGCGGGGAAGGGAATGACTGGTCATTGTATATGCACGACAAACACTTTGGTAAAATGGTATTTGTCTTGAGATATATCTGAGCATTGCGATTGTTATGTTGTTGATGCTTTTCTTAAGTGAAGGAACTTTGATGGGTGGTTTAATACAAATTTCTTGAATTTTACTCTTGCTTGGAAGTTACCCTTATTCTTTATTGGACGTGGTTGAAAATTTTGCAAATATGCATTGGCATTTTATGGGAATAACGTAGAATGATAACTTATTTGAAGAATAGCATAAATGAATATATGCACTTTGCAAGTCATTTGCATGATGTAGCTGTGTTTTGGTTTGAGTGAAAGGTTCTGGACATTCTATGACTGACTAAGTGCTTAAAATCACCAAAATATATTATATTTGTGATGCTTTATATTCATCCCCATCCCCACCCCCACCCCAAAATAAATACATAAATAGAGATTGCTTTGTAATTACCAATTACTGAATTCAAGAAGCAAATCGATACTTGCTTTTTGACAGAAATACTGCTAATTGTATGTGAGATAATGCCTTTTATGGTAGTTGAATATTGAGGCTGAAATTTGTGAAATGCTCGAGTGTAGAAGCACTCAGCTGGTTGCATATATATATATATATATACACAATTCTGAATTAATTACATGTGGTTTCCAAGAAGCATAAATGTAAGAGATACCTTCTAAGTACATGGGAAAAGACCCCATGGATGGATCTAAAAAATTCATGAACTTAAACTTGAAATTGATCTATTCCCAATAGACCAATTTCCAAAAATGGTTTTGAGGGAGACTAAGATAGGTCTCAGGTTGTTCTTGTGGCATGTTGGTTTTGAGACATGTTGTGGTTGTTCCAACTCTATATGTAGCTAAATGTTTTGTTCTTTCTTTATCACAGTCTCTTACCTATAGCTACAAAAACAAATTGAGTGATAATTTTATTGGTATCCTGCATTATTTAAATATTTTTCTGCTGTGGTTTATAATCAACAATTACTTATGCTATAATTTCTTATGATTGATCAACAATGTAGGTTGTTCCTTGTTTCTTTTTAATTAAAAAAGTATATTTAATATGACATATGGTGTTTTCAAAGTTATGTTTATCTAAGTGCTGTTATTTGTTTTATGAATACTGAACTTGATTTTCTGTTGATTGGTTTGTCATATCTGCAGAGAATATCAGAATCTATTGCAGAATATGTAGCTCGTACACCTACCTTTTCAGATGATGGAGCAGTAACACTTGGATCCAAAAGAAGCACTTTGTTTGAAGTTGATGCTAAAACTGGATCAATCATTAAAATCCATGCGATGTCTGATTTTGATAATGCTTCTGCACCTTGTAGTGATGGAAAGCAGGGTGTCACAAATATCCTCAATGTAAAGAATAAGGACCTTGCTGATCCCATGAAGCTGAATTCACCTCAGCCGCTGCTTAAGATTTTTAGGACAGATTATTCTCTTAAATCTGTTGGTCCTAGCTCAGGAATAGTTTTGTGGACTATGGCAGTAGCTGAATTTGAGGCTGTATTATTATGCCAACATACATCTTTTGATCTAGAGGATGAGTATGCTTCTGACAGTAGCCTCAATTTTAGGATGCCATACCCATGTCAAGAGATAAACCAAGTCATTCGCCTGAAAAAGAATTTCCGGTTTGAACCTTCACTAACTGAAAGACTACTTGTGGATTATCATGAAAATGATATGCTCTCGATGCCTAACTCAAAGCTAATGCTTCCTTCACAGCCAAATATTGATAGATTATTCAATGGTCAAGATGATAATATGATGCTCCCTCAACCTCCTGTGGAGATTACAACACCAGGGGAAGTTTATCTGAACAGGACAAGTGAATGGCCAACTCCATTACCTCTTATATTGTTTACGGTCTTTCTTCTGGCTTTTTCACTCATCTATCCTCTAGTGATTGAGAATCAATATATACTCAAGAACCAAAACAGTGAGTCTGAATTAAAAGGTTCACCTGCTAAGAAAAAGAAAACACGGAAATCAGGAAAGAAAAATGGTACTATCGGTACAAGGGAAAAACACCTGTCTCCAGAGAATGAGGATGTTCTGACACAAAAGGATAATGAGAGAGAAGTATGGCAGCACTTCAATCAAGGTGATGAAAGTGTTGATGGACGAAGAATTGGTAAATTATTTGTTTCAAATAAAGAGATTGCTAAGGGAAGCAACGGTACCATTGTCCTTGAGGGAATATATGAACGCCGGGCAGTTGCTGTTAAACGTCTAGTCAAGTCTCATCATGATGTAGCTTATAAAGAAATCCAAAATCTGATTGTGTCTGATCATCATCCAAATATTGTTCGATGGCATGGAGTGGAGTATGATAGTGATTTTGTTTACCTTGCTCTGGAACGTTGTACATGCAATTTAGATGACTTGATTCAAATTTATTCAGATATGTCAGAAAACTTTGCATTTAGGAAGGACCAAGGTTTCAGATGTTTGATAAAGTCCCAAATGCAGATAGAGAAGTATAATACACAATGTCTTTGGAAGGAAAACGGCTATCCATCTCCTCTATTACTAAAACTAATGAGGTTGGTGTTATGTCTTCTTGAATTGACAATTTATTAATAGACATACTATCAATTTTTTTTTATGATATTAGATCTATGATTAGCTTTGATACCATCTTGAATTTGGGCTAGGCCTAACTCAATCCTAAAAATTATGTCGTGAGGTCAACGTTGCCCAAGCGTTTATTAGCTCTACTTTGGCCATATCTATAGTTGTTGTGGAATCTCCACACATCCCCTCACTCCTAGGTTGGACAAATGGAATGTGGAGATTGGAGAACTGAATTTTTTATTGCACTAGGAAAATTGCTAGGTCAGTTATGACACAAGCACTGGACACGACACCACTAATGTCCAATATATATATATATATATATATATATATATAAATTCACATTCTAGAAACAAAGTTGTTAAGCCTAACAATTTTTATATAATAATGACCCTGATGGATAGAATACTAATAAACATTCTTAATAGTTAAAATAATGCTACGAGCCTTGCAATATTTATAGTATAATTTGTTTTTTTTTTTTTTGTGATGGGATTTTTTGGGAAGTCTTTAGCCAAGAATAAGTGTTGGCTCAGTCTCTTGACTTTTGCTCAAACTGTGTCAGAGAGGTGTCCAAGCTGTGTCGAAAAGGTATCTTAGTAATTTTTTTTTTTTAATTGCAACACGGTTGAGGGGTGTTTGACAAGTGTGTATTAAAAAAATGTCCAAAAAAACACAGATGAGTTTGTGCTTCCTTGATTACTAACACTAATGAGGTTGGTATTATTTCTTCTTGATTTGACAATTTACTAATAGACATATACTATCAATTTTTTTTTTTTTTATGATATTCGATCTATGATTGGCTTTGATACCATCTTGAATTTGGGCTAGGCCTAACTCAATCCTAAAAGTTATCTCATGAGGTGAAGGTTGTCCAAGCCTTTATTAGCTCTACTTTGGCCATATCTATAGTTGATGTATAATCTCAACACATCCCCTCACTCCTAGATTGGACATATGGAATGTGGAGATTGGAGAACTGAATTTTTTATTGCACTAGGAAAATTGCTAGGTCAGGTAAATTTTTGGATAGTTGAGGGTGACTTTATATTAGAGCTATCATATTCTTTGATACCATTTTGAAATTGTGTTTAGCCTAACTCAATCCTAAAAACTAACTCATGACTCATAAAGTGAGGATTGCCCAAGTCTTCAGTTGATGTGAGATCTCATCAGGGTAGTTTGGTTTTAGGCTAAGAAAATGTACCTTGTTGCTATAGATGTGCATGACCTTTTTTGGCAACTAAGGAAAGAAAACTATAAAAGAAAAGGATGGGTGATAAATGGGATGCTAGATTTAACACATAAAGTCAAGGTAGATTCAGTGAGTAGAAGGTCAGATAGAATTGACTAGAATAAATTTAGCATTTCAATGCAATAGGAGAAACCAAGGGGATGAAATGGGTATTGAGGGTGACAGGAAATCATAAAATGAAAGTAAGTTATGATAGTAAAAGGTTGGAGGAAAACATAGTAGTGCATAATAAAGAATGCCCAAGAATAAACATATCCAGTTACAATTTTGATTCACGTAGTTGATCCAACTCATTCGAGTACTAATGTTGAGATAAATCTTCCTTTTATGAAAGCTCATGCCTGGAAGTTGACTTTCTAAACATTGTGATTAAACTTGGAACGGACCAGCTGGTCCAGTCTGGTTTAACTGAAAACCAGACCCATGGCCCACTCACTTAATTAGATTGGACTTGTATTTAATTCATGTTGAAGCCATCAACCTGAGTATAAATCAGAGAAAACCGGTGACTCGGACCGGTCTCTCACTTGGATTCTCTCACATTTTTCTAGCACTTCATGCAGCATGGCATTTTTATTGCAATTGCACACATGTATCACAATGATCTGAAACGTGCAGCTGCACTCTGGTCACTATGAGGCTCTGACATGTCCCTAGGTAGCTGCACCTGCCTGCTCGCAGGAATTGGCTTTGAAATGAAATTTGGAAATTTGGCAAAAGGAAGCTTGAAATTTGGCCTATCAAGGATTTGAACTCTGGTCCTTTGGTATGCTAAAACTGTCATAACCACTAAACCAGCATCAGACTTGTTCTAAGTTCTAACATCTGCAAAATTTTAGTTATTTATTAAATCATTAGTATAAGGTTTAACACATAATAAAACCGAATCATGTGGTTTAATTAGTAACCCATTGGTTCGACCAATGATCCAGTGATCTAATAACCTAACCGAGTCAATGACCGGTCTGGTTCTGATAACACTCTTACAGTGTTATTAAATAGCAGCCATGGCTCCACCATGGCGAATTTTTTGGCAACCGCCATAGCCAATTTGTGAAGGGAGGCCCACCATGGCAGCGTCATAAGGCGCAATGGCGTGTTTATATGGAGGAATTTCTGTCTGCTGCTATGTTCTGCCATCCTCTGTTGATAACACCGCACCGTTTCTAAGTTTATATAATACCTTTTTTATTAAATTAACTGTCTTTTTTTTTGTATTGCAACACAGGGACATTGTTTCTGGGGTTGTTCATTTGCATGAATTGGGAATGATACATCGGGATTTGAAACCACAAAATGTTCTTATAATCAAGGAAAGATCTTTGTGTGCAAAGCTTTCTGATATGGGGATTAGCAAATGTCTTCTTGAAAATATGTCTTCTTTGGGTAATAATGCTACTGGTAAGTACTCCCTAAAAGAATAACGAATTTATTTTTGTTCCTAGCATTTGCCATGTGAATAGCCAATTAAGTCTGGGATGAGATGGATATCTATAGATTATTGTGGTTATGACATCTCTTAATATCTTTGCAGTATTTTAGAATGTCATAGCTTATCCTTGGCATATCTTAAAAGATCATTATAATTTACTGGAGTGAATTTGTGATCTAATTGAGAAAACAATCTTATGAGTTGTTTCCTAATTTGATTTCTTATGTAATTATGGTTAGTAGTCTTATTGTATGAGTGAGGAAATAATCTTGTTGTTGTTGTTGATGATGTGGTTGGGTGATACCATTGTCTGTTACTTACCTATGAGTCTTCTTGGAAACAAGCCAAAGTTTGGTAAACTTATGGCAATCAACATCTTTATGGGGCTTGTCATGATTTTACTAAGCGTCATTGTCTCTTGAAAGTTTGATGGTCCTATGCTTACATAATTGACAATTATTGGAATTTACACAGCTGCCCTCTATGTCCTGCCAGTGTTGCCCTGATTACTCTACCAGTCACATTCGAGCCTTCCAATTCACCTACATCTCCAGTAGCCTATGTGGATTTTTTAAGGTGGCTTGTGTTATGGGAGTTCTGCAGCCTCTTTTGCGGATATTGTAATTTTTTTTTTTTTGCCAATCTATCTCACTTGGTCTCATTTGTTACTTGAGTCTATGATTTTTGTTCATCTGGCAACAACAACCTTTTCTTCAAACTTTCTCATTCCGACTTTTTACCTACTGTCACTTTAGCCAATGATTCCCAAACACAATCTCAAGGGATTGACACTTCCCATCCTCTCTTTTTCTCTGTTAGTTGATTCTGTATTTATATTCATTGTCGTCCCTGTAATTCACTTCTTGGTTTCTCCCTCCTTTTTGCTTTTAGTTTCTCCCTGTAATTCACATTTTGGTGTCTCCGTCCTTGCTGCCCAATACTTGATTAACTGAAGGCCCCCTTTTGTGTTTGATAATTGATACTAGGTTCCTCACTGTGTTTTTCCTCTTCAATCCTTTTATTCTTTTCCCTGTTGTGTCCTTGAGTCAGCTTGCTCTGTCCATATTCATAATCTCACTCCTGGTCAGGTTTTGACAAAATTATTGCCCCATGTGGGTATACCTTAAATATGTTTCACTGTCCCAAAAGGTTCATATTGTTGTTTTTACTACTCAACACCTCATCTCAGCCAGTGTTTCCTTTGATATTATTCTCTTCATTGTCTTCTACTTTACCTATTCTTCCTCTTCCTGGGCTAGTTCTGGTGGCTACACCACAGCCTCTCTTATCAAGGAACCTTACACTATTTCTTGCCCCTTCTACAACTATCATGAGGATCACAGCCTCCTTCAGAGCCCCTACCTCTCTGGATGCTATTGAAGTCATTGCAGACTCACCTTGGGACCCAGCTCCTTTACTAACCCTGTCATTGCCTCCCAAACCTGACCTTCTATGTCATTCCATTCATCTTTGCTGAGTTATTTTCTATGGTGCTTGTATTGCATATGCTTCTCCAACATCTCCACATCCTCGAATTGTCTTTTTATCTATGGCTTATGGGGCCAACATTATTTTTTAAAATTATTTTATTTGTAACAAGCTGAAAGCTTATTATTTTAACTTTTAACTCCAGAGGAGGGTTCTCAAAACATCTCCAAAGTATTTTAGAATGTCTTGGCATGTCTTCAATATATCTCCTAAAATCATTATAATTTATTGTGGGATCAATGATCTAATTTAGGAAGTAATTTTAGGAGTTGTTTCCTAATTTTGTTTTCTTTCCCAATTTGTTTCCATATCAATCCACTATTATTCAGATTTCAGACTCAACTTCAACACTGATATGTAAAGTACGTCTATTATTCACTTTTTCCTTTTTTTGTTCCTTTTTCATATCAGCTTGAGCAGCTTGTTTTTGTTGAATCCTACATTTTAATCTGCAATACTTTATAATTAGTTTATTATTCTCGTGCTAAGGTTTACTGGCTTAATTGCAGGTGGTGGCAGTTCAGGTTGGCAAGCACCAGAACAACTTGTTCAAGGACGTCAAACACGGGCAGTAGATATATTTAGTTTAGGTTGTGTCCTTTTTTTCTGCCTTACTGGAGGAAGACATCCATTTGGAGAACGTATTGAACGGGATATCAATATTTTGAAAAATCAAATGGATCTTTTCTTAGTGGAGTTCATTCCTGAAGCCAAAGATCTTATTAGTCATTTATTAAACCCTAACCCTGATCTAAGGTAAATCTTCTCATGAAATGCATTTTCTTGAGAATGGAAATATCTATTTTCATATACCTTCATAACTTTTCATCTTGTGATGACTTGCTTAATTGGTATGTGGTATAAAATGGTGAAGTCTCAAAGTCCAAATTATGCATAATAAGATAAGATGTAAGAGTGTACCCTATTTTGGTAATATCTAATGATCAATCTATTGGTGTGTGTATTTGTGTTTTTCAAGGTCTGCTGCTATCAGTATTCAGGGGGTCATTTCCACAACTCTTACTTTGTGCCCCTTCACTCTCTTCTCTAATTTAATTACACGTTTCTTTTTTTATTTGATTTATTATAAAAAACAATGCATACAGCTGTGGACTAGTCAATGAGGCACAGTGGGCTTATTCTTTTCCAAAAGTCCTCAATTTACAAATACGAGAAAAAAAATGGGGCTGAAGGTGCTTTGCCTTGGATGCACATGCATGTGAAGGTGCAGTCAGTGCAAAAGAATTTTTATCATCAGGCAATAATAATGAAGGAATAGTATTAATTACTAGCCACTTCAGGGAACTCCAAAACTAGGCATCATGAACATCTGAACTGCCATTTCCCCTATTTGTGAAGGAGTCACAAAGGCAGGCTATCATTTGCACATGATTGACAAAACTTGACAAATATGAAACATTCAATTGAATAAATTAAAATTAGAGGGACTGTTTGGTAGCTCCTATAATACGAGGGATTGGAAGTATATGTGTTGTCAAATATCAACTCACTTAAAAGCTTTAGCTTTTAGATAGAGGTCCATGAATGTTGTTATATCTCTAGCATTTATATCTGTAATTCTCGGTTACAGGCTAGCTATTTCATATAATATTTCATTTATTTCCAGGCCAAAGGCGACTGAAGTATTGTACCATCCTTTTTTCTGGAGTTCCGAGATGAGACTTTCCTTTTTACGTGACACCAGTGACAGGGTGGAACTGGAGAATAGAGAGACTAATTCTGATCTTTTGGTGACATTAGAAAGCATTGCTACAATGGCCTTGGGTGGAAAATGGGATGAAAGGATGGAACCAGCTTTCATTGCTAACATCGGTCATTACCGGCGGTATAATTTTAACAGTGTTCGAGACTTGTTGCGAGTTATGAGAAACAAACTAAATCATTATAGAGAATTGCCTCGAGAAATCCAGGTTCTTTCTTGGTTAAACATTAATTAGATAAATTTGTTCTTTCATTTTTATTTTAGTTGGATAGGCTTTGCAACATGATCTGTTGGGGTGGGATTTTGCTAACTTACCCCGTACCGCATCCTTTGCCCTGAAATTAATGCTCGACTCCTATCTACTCAACATGTCTTGGGAACGAAATCTCATGCCCACCTGTATAATAGAATAACAAATTGGCACCCTACTTGTCTTGCTTAACCTCATTCCCATGAAAATTTCAAACAAATTTATAGCAATAGCAAAAATTAATCATTCATAATGCAGACCACCATCTCATATGTTTGAAAATATGAAGTTAACCAAATATAAAGACACTTCAAAAGAACACTAGTAACCAATTATCAAATTTAATTATAAAATTTAATTAGTTTTTTATTCATGGGGTGTGAGGCAGATTGGCCCTAAACTCACATACCATGTTTTTGCAAGAGTATAACCCCAAACTGCTCCAAACCCCACGGAGACCAGGTTTGGAACCTTTGGGGTGGGTACAAGCCGCTCTAGCTGGCAGATGAAGATCTACTGTAAAAATTGGAACTTTTATACCTGATTGGTTTAGATGTTCATTATCAGAACCATTTTTAGAACTCATTTTAGTAAAATGTAAAATGCATTTTCGACAAATTAGCAAATATTGATTTACATGATTTTCAAGGTGCCTTGTGTATGTTGAGCAGAAGTGACAAAATATAGCAAGATTGATTATTTTCCAAGATTTTCTTTATGTCAATAATACTGAGTCTCAATATATCATGATATGTTTTTAGTAAATTGTTATTTTCAAAGTGATTTTGCATTACAATACCAAGAAAACTACTCTTTTATTTATTTATTTTTGCATATTGCAATCAATTTTTACAAAATTAAGTCTCTAATATCTAAACCTGTTTGCATGGTAGTGTGATACAATCAAATTCCCTATAAGATAGGTGGTTTGTGACCAAAATGTTCAAGGCAGCATTCTGCCCAGTGTAAGCATTGACAGAACAAAATACGGTGTTCATGCCTGAAATATTTAGATGGAATGACAGATTTAGCTATTTGAATTCTTTGAGGGATAGTTAGATTTCTTATTTTTTGGGTACTTGAGTGAGGCTTTTCCCCATCCCAACAAAGATTTTCTTGATTTGTAGAGTTCAGATTTATGCTGTAGTTTGAAGTTTGTGCACAGTGATCCAATTCTAAAACATTTTTAATGGTCAATAGGAAGTTTGCGAAGTCTACTCCCTTTTACTCGTATCAGGAAAAGTTTTGTAGCGTGTAACTTTACTCAAAATCTATTGAACCAAATCACAATCCATATAACATTAATCTAAGCCTAACTAAACATTAATTTTAACCTAAACCACAGTTAATCTTTACATCACCAGACATCTGTTCAACCATATGATACTGTGATATTACGTGGAACTGTATCTATTTGGAAAAAGTACAATTGTAAAATAATTTGGATATGAGAAGCATATTGTGTATTGAATCATAAGCTAAATACATCTCAATCTCCAATCTTAACTCCATATGGCAAGTTAATTGTACAAATGATTGGTTATTAAATGAAGTTGCTATGATAATATTTTCACTTTGTTTGTCTCCGAAGATGACATACTGTGTGTGTGATGATTAGGAAGTGTCATAGTGCTGGTTCTTATAGGCATGCCTTTGTTGATTTAGTTTCCAGATAATGTCTTTACATTTTTCTTTTACCTTGATGTGCTTGACTAGCATGATTGAATTTTCAATATTTTATTATCATTGAAATTGTAGCTCTTAGGAGTCAGTTAATATTTGAAGTAAATTCACTTGCATACCTTGAGGTTAGTGCTTATTACACTCAACCCCACTCCTTTTTTATCATACACAAGACTCCCTTGTTTTTTTACCATCTATTACACTGTGATCCCCTGACCCACTAATACTGTCAAATATAATGAGAAAAAGGAGAAAGAAGTGAGGATCTGGTGGCGCTGTTGTCACGTCCTCGACGTCGATGAAGGTGGCATCGTCGTACTTGACGAAACAGCTGTCGAGCTGTTATGTGCCGTCACAGGAGGTGAAACAAAGATTGCCGAGCTGGGTGACCGCATGTGACACTTAGCTAGAGCACTGGTCGTTGGTGAGACCGCCGTGAAACTGGAAGAGGCCAAGACGATGTCGAAGGAGGCGAGGACAATGAAGTTGTTGTGGTTGACAAAGGCGACGAAGTTGATTAGGGAAGTGATGAGCGAGTTGACAGTGTTTTTGTAGGCGAAACCCGACGTGAACTTGGACTGGGAGCAGACTTGCACGAGAATGATAGGGGTTCTTAGGGAATTTCACAAAAAATTTACATTGTTAGTAACGATGAGCATTTAGGGGAGACAAAAAAAATTGATTTTCTCTGAAAGGGGTGTAAGTGTAATAAGCACTAACCTCAGGGGCACAAGTGTAATTTTCTCTAATATTTAATATGTGCCAATGATGGTCTTTAACATATAAAATCTCAACATGCATCTTTGTTAACACATGATATATGTATAATGTTATAGGAATAAACATTAAGGAAAGCAAATAATTAAAGAATCATAATAAGTCTTGCATAAGCTGGATATCTTTAATCATAATGATATGATAGCTTTCTCCATCCATCCATGTATATATGGTTTCTAATTTCGCACTGGCTTTTCAGGAACTTGTAGGACCTGTTCCTGAAGGATTCTTCAACTACTTTGCAAGTCGATACCCAAGACTCCTGATTGAAGTTTATAAAGTTATACTCCAATACTGCAAGGAGGAAGAATGTTTCCAAAGATATTTTAAAAATGTGGATTAGTGCCTTGGCATCGTTTGGATGCTTGAGAATATAAAAGTCTGATTGCTGCATGAAGCAGATTATGTTGATATTTTATTAAGTGTAATAATGTATATTAATATTAATCTAACCTAAAGTTACATGTTCAGTGTGTGCACATATATAGTTATATACATACGTCGTTTGATTCAGGATTATGCTATCATTAACTGTTCATTAAATGTAATCACTAGCATACTAAGGATTCAACATTTCAAAAAAAAAAAAAATTATCCTGCAATAATAGGTTAAAGATCCCTTTGATTTGATTATATACTCTTATAAGTTGGATATAATAAAACAAATAATAATAAAAGCAGTGTTTTAAAACCCGGATCTATCCGATCAGTCCGACTGGTCGAACTGCGATCTGATGGTTGAATCGGGTTGAGTCTGTTGGTGGATCGGCCATGCTTTCAGTTCGACTTGACCCGGTCGGGTCTGTGGTCGAACCGACGATCTGTCAATTCGGATTGGGTCATTTTTTTTTTCCTTTGTAGGAGTGCAAAAATGGCGTCGTTTTGATTTAGGTTTTTTAGAAACCTTGAGGCTTGAGATCCATACCCATCATCTTTGCTTCGCTGTTTCAACCTTCAAGTTCTTGCTTCTCTCCTCTTGTAGTCATAGATGCAGCTTCGCGTCGTTGCAGCCTCTGGTTCCTGCCTCCGTAGTCTTGTGGCGTCGTTGCAGCTACTTGGTTCCTTCCTTCTTAGCCTCGCAGCGCCGTTGTTCGTTGTCTCCTCGTTCTTGCTTCGTCTGAGCTTCTCTTGTGGCTAGGTTCCTTCCTCTCGCAGCTTCTCTCACGACCTTGTCATCCACGCGCCGTTTGGCAAAGGATGTGGTTTTGTTCAATTTGAAACTAGGTCTTCCTCTTTTCCCCAATCTTTTATGCGAGATATTTTGAAAGTCAAAGGATAATATAAGATTTTGGCATGTTTTTCATGTGGTTGTGCGTAATTTTGTTATACATCAAGAATTCTAGATTAAATTATTTTTTATTTATTCATTGTATTATATTACACATTGGTTGTTTACCTTTCCCATATATCTGGTGTCTGTAGAGCATCTCTGCTGAAGAAGTCATCCAGAAGATGTAGGAAAAGATGATAGGTCAATAAGTGGTCCGGATTTTGTGGGGTAGGACTCTAACAACTTGACAGGTGATTTTGCTTATAAAAATGGTTCTTTTCATGCAGTGATCAGGTGCATTTGTGATACATCGTGCATGCATTCAATTTCAGGAACTCTTGCAATTTGATATTATTTCATTTGTCTTCTGAATTTTTAGGTTGGTGATATGGCACCCATACATGGTTTTAGATTCCCCCGAACAATTGTGAGATTGTGAAGATGATGTGTGGTAATGTGTGAATGTCAAATGAGGGACATTCAGAACTTTTGAATTGGAATAATAGAAAAGAATGAAATAAAAAATGATATATATTTACAAAATATTTAAATATTATAAATTTTAGTTGTATAAAAATAAACATTTACTAGTATCTTGTAAATTTTAGGTGTCCATATCAAAATACTAGTTACTAATATTCAAGGTTATATATGAATAAATTTAATATCTCTGATTAGCTTAACAAGTTGCTCATGTATGGAGTAATGTATTTTCGCTGACAATCTTGACCCTAAATTGTTCTAGGACTTACCTGGTGACATAGATACCAACCCCTTATTTCAAGCTACCAAAAATATAGTCTGTTATTTTCATGAGGTCCCTAATGTCAAGTGTGAATTTGAACTTATTAAATTTAGATCTTGAATATGATTGTCTAATAAAATGAAAAAATTTGGTATGACCGCATGTTAGTGGACAATTTTTTTAATGTATTTTGCATATAAATTTGATATTTAATTATCTATGTTATGGAATTATATTAATTTGTGATGTTTTTTTTTAATATTTTAAGATAAAATTTATATATTTTTTTATTACAGATCGAATCATGCAAGTCAATTAGTGATCTATCGATTCAACCACTGACCAAGTGACCCGGTGTCCTGACCGGGTGAATCAACGGATTGATTTTTAAATCTATGTTAAAAGGCCCTGATATGTGAAATTGTAATGATTTAATTACTAATTTGGACTCTATATTTATCTATACTTGATTGTTTTAATCTTACGCTTAAATTTGTAAATTTTAATTTCTAGATGAGAAAGTTTAGTGCGCTTTGGTCATTATTAACAGTTACTGCATTACTGCTAGAAAGTATTTCGGGAGAAAATTGTTAGAATTTTTTTGCAATTGCCACATGTATCCTTCAAAGGCAATATGTGCAAAACACAATCGGAAATTAAATGTAAATAACTGTCCCAGTAGGGATTCAAACCTTGATTCAATAGCCCAAGTTAACGAAATTAAAAGGCAGCTATCAAGAGGAACTAAAATGCATTTAATTTGCTTATCCAGGACTTCAGAAATTACAAAGATTATTTCATTCAGTATTATGTATCCTACACAAACCATAAGTACCGACAAAAATTGCAAAGCCACCTTGTCCCCACACTTATACCACAATCCAACACAATTACAAATATATGTACTGAAAAGATAAAGGAAATGTAGTAGGAAGCCAGCAGTTACAATAGCGAATGAAGAATGAAGTGTGATGCACAAGTAGTTAGTATAAGAGGCTACAAAATTATGAGCAAATAAATATGCAACAGTTAAATTTCATTAACAGAATCAATGCTGTTTAATGATGCCTGAGAATATGCTTTGTTGAAGGTGATGGATGATCCAACCTCACTTGTGCTTCTGTAAGATATCCCCTCCGTTTTCTTTCTCTTGGAGCGGCTCTTAACTATCTCTTCCTTTTCATCTACAAATGTAAGGAATGTGCGTAAACGCGAAGATCCTGAGCCATGGCCGGAAGATTTGAGCTCCTCAGGGCCATGCTTGTAGTACTGCCTCATGGTCTGAATAAAATATATTAGGAGAGCAAGCACACATGCCAACCCACACACCAGATAGAGGCCCCAAAAGCTACGCAGGTTGAGTCTGTCCACTTCGAGCTTTGCACCTTGTGATAGGCAAGCACTGCTCAAAAGCCATTTGTCATGGATCCTTTGCAAGTCTCCATTCTCTGCCAACTCTAATATTGCAGTTGAAAGGTCAACTGCTAGCGGTGAGTCTCGAGGAAAGGCCTGAAGAAAAATGAAGGTCAAGAAATGGTGAAATACTACTATCAATTGATTTTCAATGCCTACAGCTTCATTAACAGCTTCATTTTCACTTATCTTGGTTAGGCGATTAGCTACAACTTCAAGTGTCAACAGCTGGAATTTGATAACTCAGGGTGCCAACAATTAAGCATGGTATATTAACTAGATTAAAGAACTCACAAACTTAAAAATGCAGGGAAGGTAACAGGTTTAGCTTGGTAGTCGATAGGCAAAAGAGCATGCTCTAGCAAAAATAAGTAAAAGCTCCATTATTTGCCCCCTAATGCTTACCCTTTATTGTTGCATGGTTATAGGCTTCAAAGAACTATACATAGGCCAAAACATTTTCAGTTAAATTCTTGAGTTGATTTAGGAAAGTTGCTGAGTAAGAACAAACATGGAAGGAAGAATCTGGAGAAAACGTTGAAAATTTGCTACATCTATGATGGTATAACTAGACTAATATATGCAAGTGTTATTTTGTGGCTGTGAAACATTTCAGTTAGACCACAAAAATGGAGTCTATTTAATAGAGTAATGATAAAACTTGTACGTTATGATTTGGCAGTAAAGTTTTCTCTGGATTTAGTATAGATAAATCAGTCAATTCCCTTTCCTCAGTGCTTTATGCTTGACTGAGTATTACTGTAGTGGACAATGTAACGGGCAGATCGAAGTTTCAATTAGAATAGTCAAGAGAAAATGCTTCTACACTTTCTTTAGGAAAAAAGGAATAGAAAAGTATGCTAGGTTCCAAATTACATTTAAAAGACAAAAACTAAGAATATTAGGACCATTGGTAAGGAGATACTTACAAATCCCCAACCATTTCTGGTAAACTCTTGACCTACAATGCTATAATCACACCGGCTTGAAAGGAAGAGCTCTATGTAAGCACGCTCATCAACATATGCAGCAACACCACCCTTCTGGGGACCTTTCTTAAGTGCTTCAGTAGTTTCTTCTGGTGTTTTCAGAGGAACTAGTCTGGATTCATCAATACCAATTTCCTCAATTAAATAAGTTCGTGTAAATGAACCCTGCAAGTAGCCAATAGGCTCTTTGCTACTTATTAAACTTTCAATGCCTTTAACAGGTGAAGAAAGTTGTTGCACTGTGAGGATTGATGTCAAGCTTGCTGTGTAACTTGAGTTAATTATTAGAACTACAAATAACCATATAAGCAGCACAAAGCGACCGAGAGTGCTCACTGTGTTTTCCCCTACATAATACAGAAAAGAGCAAGTTGATAAACTCAAAGTAGCCACCACTTATACGTGGACCATACATGTCACAGAAGACAAAGAACTGGTACTTACTGTGAGCAAAGAACATGGTTGAAAAACTAAACCTGTCAAATAAAACACAAATAGAAGTTACAAACATATCCAGGGCTAAACGAATCAAGAATGAAAACCCTAACGTTGGTTGATATGATTACTGTATGTATCACCAACATGGATAGGCTCAATATAGTGAGCCTGAGAAAGGGAGGAGAGAGAAAGACCAGATTTCCTTACCACAAAATTGTGGCCATTTGTTGTTTGGGAGGTCCCCTAAAATCATCATTCAGCCTATGCTCTAAAATCCAAACAACAGCTCCCACTAGTAGAAAAAAGACAGCGGTGACAGTCCACATCATTGGTGTAAATGGCGTCAAAAATGCCCAAGCATTGGAATCTGTCTTCTTAACTGATGCAACTACCACTAGACCAGACTCGATATATGGCTGAGTAAAATCCACCATCTTTGTTCTTTCTGTAGTAATTGTAATGTCACCTACTGCAGCATCGAAGATCTGTATGGAAAGGAAAAAAAACTGGTCTCAGAAAGTACTATAAAACATCCAAGCACCATAAAAGCAATTGGAATGATACTCACACCAGCTGTGATAAGACGGACAAGCTCAGTGTTATTAGGATTGCTGTCACCATCCCCATATGAAACAAATTTATAGGGGACAGCATAGGGCAACAAGTTCACTGCAGAAAGAAATACATCAATGCAAAATCCCTTGAACATGTCAGTGCCTTGTACTTGAGAGACAAAGTCTCGATAACTAACCCTTTTTGGCACTCCAATTTTTAACATCCTTCCATTGTTTGGAAAAACCCAACCACGGGGCCTATGGGTTGTTTCTCCTGGCCAAAGCACAGGGAGTAGCTTTTGGCTTGCACTGGATCGATTAGGTGGTTTTGAATAAAGTGCTTCTGGAGGAACAATTGATAATCCTGTGTAATTAGACCAATAACCAACCCTCCGAGTCCCTGTTCCAATAACATTGATGATTTCATAAGCAGGATTAACAAGGTTTCCATCAGATGTATACTTGAATAGACCTGATACACCAGTCATGTTAACCTCATAAATATATTTACGCAACAGCTTTCCTTCATTGAATATTTTCACAGCATCAAGATGCATGTTGTCTCCACGTAGTTGAGATAACTTTGGATCACGTGAAAATGTGATTTGGTTCCCTTGTTTGAAAAATGCATCAAGTGCATGAGCAAGAGCGTAAACAGTATCATATGCAAAGATACCATAAGTACTCAAACCCTGGGAACCATTAGCAGTCTTTCCAGTAGCCAAGTTTTTCCACCTAGAAAAAAACCATCTTTTGCGCTCTGAATCTGGTATATACATACGCAGTGTAATGACTCCTTGCATGTCATCCGTTGCATCCGAAGATAGGGGACTACCTATATCCAGCCAAGTAGACAGAAAAGTAGTTGTTATCCAGACATACCCGTTTTCCATCATTCCCAGAGACTTTGCCACACTTAACACTTTTGGGCCCCAAGCAGTACTCGTGTGAAGAACTATAACCCGGGATTCTGCCAAGGCCACCTGAACAAGCACATCAGTAATCTCCTCCCTAGTTGTCTCAGGAGTCATAGGTGCTTTAAATGAGATCTTGCAACGTCTCTCGGCAAGCTTATCCCCTAATGCACCTATTCCATTCCTCCCATGGTCATCATCACCATAAACAGCAA
>PYAF01005594.1:2510503-2550382 GCA_007407185.1 Glycine tomentella
TATAATTTATTAAAATAAGTTAAAAAGTTAAAATTTATTATTATATTTGCTCATGCTCATGAAAAATATTGCATGTTCTTCTACGATAAAAATGACTTTGAATGAAATTAGTTTTAAAGTTATTTGATTTATGTTTAAATGTTTTTTATTTTTATTATAAAATCAAATTATGAATAAAATTTAGTGTAAAAATTTAAATCCAATACAAGCTGAGTTTTTCAATTCATAATCAATTATGA
Organism: Glycine tomentella; assembly: GCA_007407185.1. NCBI lineage: Eukaryota > Viridiplantae > Streptophyta > Magnoliopsida > Fabales > Fabaceae > Glycine > Glycine tomentella. The sequence continues at coordinate 2,510,743 of PYAF01005594.1, forward strand.
ATTTTTATCTAATGTGAAACCAAATATATAAAAATACATTTAAAATTAATTCTAGATTCATAATCAATTTTATGCTGTGAAATTAAATACACTTTATTTAAAAAAGAAAAATTTACTTCGATAATTTTTATGACTCAGAAAGATTAGTCTAGTAACTTATAAGGATATCTTGCAACCAAGAAGGAAAAAAAAAATGGTTACACGTAACTTCAAATATTTTTTTGAAAAATGTTAAATTATCTCATAGTTTGAAAATCACCCCTTTCTTTAGATAATTGTTTTGCAGCACGATGCCCATTTTTGGGCGACTTTCTTTTGTGCTAACGTTGCCGTCTAATCCAGCAACTTGCTATATACCCAGGAAGCCATCGTGAATAATGAATGTGCCAAAAAAGATGTCATTGAATATTTTAGCGTGATTGATGAAATAAATACTACAAATACAATAATAACAAAAGTCATAATATTTTACTGTATGAAATCGTTCACATGAATCACTTGTTGTTTTTCAGGTCAGTTAAAGACTAATTCTTTAATTATAAATGTTATTTATAACAAAATTTCTCTTAATAATTTTGTCTTTTTTTCCCTTCTCCTTTTCCTCCTTCTCACAACATTGATTAACCATACAATATATCACAAATAATTAGGTTAACACTCCAAACACTATCTATCATTTGCATCAAACCCAAATATTATTAATAGAATAAAGAAAACAAAAGCATGGGAGGACATCAACCAAACCCACGTACAATCATTTGAACTTAAATGATGAAAGATCTATTATGGAAAACTCCTCCCTAATGAAAGTAGGATACCACCAAAAGAAACATTATATGCTAGTACTATGACAGACAAACTTATTTACACAATTGTTATATATATATATATATATATATATATATATATATATATATATATATATATATATATATATATAAAGAGTATATGAATCTACAAGCAATTTCGATCATTTTATAGATCAATTCAAACCTTTTGGTGAGAAAATAAAAAACCCTTTAAAGCGGCACATATTTTTTAGTTTTATAAAAAGATACAATCTTTCATTATTTTGGAAATTTCTTATTGACAACAATTTAGTGAAATCATGTAAAGCTCCATGAACCTTTTCCAAATCGGTAGACAAAACCATCAAAATTTTGAGGGGTAATCACACTCTTAAGGTCATGCCTAACCTCGTTATCGCCTAGAGACATTAGGTGTCACTGGTGTAAGAAGAACATATCTCACTTATTTTTAATGTGTCACACACACATTTCACATAATAATAGAAAAAAATACTTAATGATCAAATCAAGAATGAGTCAAACCCAACCTTTTGTGCTCACTATGAACATATTTGCTGTTATTAAATATATATTGTCCATTGAAATTACAAGTTCTCCTAGATTTAGCATAGGTTATAATAGTTAATCTTGGACAATGACATTATTTTCAATGTGGACATGAACAGTTGAGTCATCCAAAGATCCATCTTCATGCACTACCTTTCTACAAGAGCACTTCTCCTTTCTCCTTGTCTTTGGCTTGCATTTGTCTTCCCCTTCTCTTTCATTGACAAAGGAAAGGAACGATCGAAGACGAGCAGAGCGTGATGAGCATTCAATGTTACTACTATTGGAATCCCTGCTAAAACGATAGGCCATTCTAATAACATAGCAAAGGAGAGAAAGGAAGCATGCTATGCCACTCAGTAGGAACAGACCCCAAAAGCTTTTTAGCTCAAGTCTGTCTATGCCTTGTTTTGCACCCTCTGAGCTGCATGCACTTCTTGTTAGCCATTTGTCATGAATTCTTTGCAGATCACCATTTTCTGATAGTTTTAGGATGGCAGTTGACATATCAATTGCTAGGGGAGATTCCCTTGGGAAGCCCTGCATGTTACACATTTAAAACATGTTCAAGCCATGTTGCTGTCAACAATGTGATGATCATATATAACACTGAATTTTTTACTTTTATGATGAAGCTGTCTAGTAGGTAGATAGAGATAAACAATCAGCACTTTATAGTACTGTGTGGTATAAGTATTTACATTGGTCTTATGGATATGCTGTGTGGGTTTTCGCTCCCTCTTTGACTTGACTGTGTTGCATGGTGGATTAGACTATCTGGATTTATATTAGGATTTTTTTTTTTTTTTTTTAAGTAAAGTCTTCCAAGGAAGAGGTTGAAGCCCTTTTAAGATTATAAAATAGATTTTCTCATATTTTGACATCAGTGCAAAATCCACCTTCATTTCCACTAGTGAAATGTATCTTCTGTGACTATATGCCAAACTTTGTTTTGAAGACTTTGAGTGAGAGTGAGCTATTAGAAAAAAGAAAAATCAAGTACACATGATGGAATATGCACATCCTTTGTACACAATACTTTTCAATTTTAGAGAAGAATATTTTTAGAATTATTCAACCACCTATCACCTATCTTAATACTTTGAATGATGAATTTGGTATATTTGATGTTGAGTTTAACATAAGAGAAAAGGGATTATATACTTACAAAACCCCATCCCATCTTCGTGAACTCTTGACCAACGATACCAAATTCACATCTGGTCGACAGGAAGAGCTCCATATACGCACGTTCATCTATTATTGCAGCAACACCACCATTAGCAGGACCATCCATCAAGGCTTTTTCATATTCTGATGGTGAGTTGAGAGGAACAAGCCTGGACCTGTGTATGTTGAGCTCCTCTGTCAGATAATTCTCAGCAAATGAACCCCTCAGGAAACCGATGCGGTCGCTGCTTATTACTAGGCTTTCAATTCCTTTAACCGGGGAAGAGAGTTGTTCCACGGTTAGGATGGAGGTGAGGCTTGCAATGTAGCTTGAATTGAGTATCAAAACCACAAAAAGCCATATTATTAGCACTAATCGACCAAGCGTGCTCACAGTTTTCTCTCCTGCATAGAAGGGGTTTTTCTGAGATCTAAGACTTGAAATGTACACTACCATTTTTACAAGGTAACATGAGTTTTTGTTGGTTACTCTTAAAGGTGGAAATGAAAATTTTGTTAGAAAATGTGTTGTATGTTAATAGCATAAACCTTTTTGGTTGATTGATCTTTACAGTCTGGTAAAAATTGAGTTTCTGTTCTGTACACGAGGAAAACTAGATACAAAAAAGTTCCAACGACTTACTATGTGCAAAAAATAGGGTTGAAAAGCTAAACCTGCAGAAATAAATGATAAAGATGTCAGCAATAGATAAATCATGCTAGTGATCATATGAACCAATAAAAAATTTAAGGCCATATTTCAAAATTGTTTTGCCACTTGATTACCAGACAATGGTGACAAATTGTCTTCTAGGAGGGCCTCTAAAGTCATCATTTATGCGACGCTCTAAAATCCACACAACAGCTCCAACCACCAAGAAAAACATTCCTGTCACAAACCACATCATTGGAGTGAATGGTGTGAGGAAAGCCCAAGCACTTGATTTCAGCTTCTTGATAGGAGCCACAACAACTAGACCAGACTCAATATATGGCTGTGTAAAATCCACTATCTTAGTTCGGTTTGTAGTAATGGTAATGTCCCCAACCACAGCATCAAAGGCCTGCACATAATAACATAAGCAATTTCAATGTAAGAAATTAAAACAAATCATAGCAGCATGATACGCAAAATGATGATAGAGTATATACGAAAGCTTTAATACTCACACCAGTTGTGATCAAGTGAAGAAGGTCCGAATTTAACGGGTTGGTTTTACCATCACCAAATGGAATAAACCTGAATGGTACCGGATAAGGCAATAAGTTCAGTGCAGCAGTAAACACATCTATGCAATAACCACCGAACATCTCAGTTCCCTCGATTTTTGACACGAACTCGCGGTAACTAATTCTGAGTGGCACCCCAATTCTCAAGTGTCTTCCATTGCTGGCGAAAACCCAACCACGCGGGGTTTGAGTTGTTTGGCCAGGCCAGATGACACCAAATAGTCCCTCACTGAAATTGGAGAGACTATGACCTTCCCCAGTGTGAAGACCTGAGGTTTCAGACCAATAACCAATTCTCCTAATTCCAGTGCCTATCACATTAATGATTTCATATGATGGATGCACCAAGTTTCCATCAGGACTAAACACCATTTGGCCTGTTAAACCAGTTCTGTTCACTTCTAAAATCTTTTGAAGCAACATGCTACCATTAACAAAGACCCCCATAGTATCAAGGTTAAGGGTGTCCCCTCTTAACATGTTTAGGCTTGAATCATTTGAAAATGACAAAGTTCCACCACTCTTAAAAAACGCATCGAGTGCTGAAGCAAGCAACCACACAGTGTCATAGGCGTAAAGACCAAAGATATTTACCCCAAAAGGGTCCTGATTAGGATCTTCTTTTTGGCTCAGTTTTTTCCACCTAGAAACAAATTGTTTTTTCATGTCTGAATCCGGTGTATGCATGCGCAAGGTGATAACACCTTGGATGTCATTCATGGCTGAAGATGAGAACAAGGATGGTTCTGAATCTAGTACTGTGGAAAGCCAATCTGTGGCTATCCACACATAACCACTTCCCATCATGCCAAGTGACTGAGCTGCATGATGAAGCACTTCTAGTCCTGAAGAAGGGTATATGTGAAGGACTATTACCCTTGTTTCCATTAAAGCTACCTTAACTAATGCGCTGTTTATTTCTTCGTGGCTTATGTTATCTGGTTTAAATGGTACTTTATATGATATTTTACAACGTTTCTCTGCTAGCTTTTCCCCCAAGGCAGCTATCCCATTTCTTCCATGATCGTCGTCGACGTAAATGGCTATGACATCTCTCCATTGAAAGTGATCAACAATTTCTGCCACAGCAGCCATCTGATATAGATCACTCTGTGTTGTCCTAACAAAATATGGGAACTGCAGTGAAGTCAGTGTAGGATCCGTTGCTGCAAATGAAAGTAGAGGCACTTGCATCTCATTTGCTATGTGTGAAATCACATGTGCCATGACTGAGTACTGTGGACCAATTATGGCCACAGTATCTTTCTCCATCAACAAAAATGCTGTAATAAAAAAAACCAACAGAACAGTGACTGGGATATATAATGTTTTTATGGGGGAAAAAGTGCAAAAGAATGAAGTGGGAAAAGTGTGATGTGTTTGAAAAGGACATACAATCAATGATTCCTAGGAATCCAGTGGATAGTTTGGTGTCTAGCAATGTTATATTAAGCTTAGTTCCATTGAGAATTGTTGCATTGGAATTGATGTCATCCACTGCTGCATGTATAGCAACTTTAGCCACTTTCCCAATTGTTGAGTTGAAGGATAAAATTGCCCCAATGTTAACGGCACATGGTGATGTAGAATCATTAGTGGTGGTTCCTGTTGAGGGAAAACCACTGTAGAGGATGACAAGGACAAGAAGCCAAACTTTGCTCATGTTGTATTTTACTGCAAATATAATAACAAGGCAAAAGAAAACAAAAAAGATCCTAGCAACATGTTAATATGTTACTGTACATCGTAAAAGAAATATTACAATAGCATCTTAAAAGTTGTAAACGATATACGATATATGAGATATGAAAAAAGAAAAACATTCGCATCGTTAAAGAAAAAGAAATTAAAAAACTATATGAAATATTCTTACTGAGATATGTAAACAATATTTGGACTGTGGTAGTGCACTTTTCATGAAAATGGAGGAAGCTAAAGGTTCGAGCGAAATTAAGGAACACAAATGTGTTTCCGTATTACACTTTCACTGAAACAGCTAGCAAATTGTAGTTTATTTGTGACATGCCTTGTAATGTGGAGATCATGTGCTAAAGTGAGGCATGGCGTGAATCCTTTTATAGCAAGTGGCTCATGCATGATGTGTTCGGTCCTTTTGAAAGAGTAATATTCAATTTTCATAATTTTAGTTTTTGTCATTATTAAGTATGCCTAGGGAAAATGAGAATACCGAACAATTGAATATATGGATGAAGGTATTGAAGGTGAAACGATTATGGGGTGGTTTTTTTTTTAAAAATTATTGTTTAGGGGTTTGTTTTGAATTATTGTTCAAAATTGGATAAGTTGTGTTACAACTTTTATTTTAATTGAAATAGTAAAATATTTCATGATTTTAGTTTTTTTTTTTTTTAATTTACAGCTTTAAAGTAGTAGGATTTTTTGTTCTTACTATTTTAAAGTCGTTAAAGTTTCTTTTAAATTTTTTGTAGAAGTAGTAAATGAATTTATGTCTTCTATTTTTTTTTTATTTTTTTTGCAGGATTAAGTCTATTTTTTGTAAATTTTTTTAAGAATTATAAATAATTTTTCAATTTAATTATTTAATAAATAAATTTATTTTTATTTTTTGTTTTATTTAATATTTGTAAATATATTTTTGATATGATTTTATTTAATATTTTTAAATATTTTTATTTAATATATTTTCAATATTTTTAATATCATTTTAATTAATATTTTCTTAATTTTGGTATATTATTTTATTTAATATTTTTTATATTTAATTTTATTCCAATATTTCCTATATTTAACATTTTCTATATTTTTATACTAATTTTAAGGATTATTATTTTTTTGTAAAGTAAAAAATAATGTAAAAGAATTAAATTTAAATTAATATATTAAAATATATTACATCTTTGTTTAACAAGAATATTAATAATGAGATGATATTAAATAAAACCATATAAAAATATAGAAAATATTAAATAAAATCATATAAAAATATATACAAAATATTGAATAAAAATAAATTTATTTATTAAATAATTAAATTAGAAAATTATTTTTAATTTTTAAAAAATATACAAAAATAGAATTAATCCTAAAAAAAATAGAAGCCGTAAAAAAAGTTTAACGAATTTAAAATCATAAAAAAAAAATTCTACAACTTTATAGTTGTAAAATTTAAAAAAATTAATTAAAATTATAAAATATTTTACGAGTTAAGTTAAAAAATAGAGGTTATAACATCAATTATGACTTTTAGGTATTACGATTTATCCCTTTTTGAGTAATAATTTAAAATTAACTCCAAATGATAATTATAAAAAAAGAGCCCCAAATAATCGTTTTGCCTATTGAATATAAAACACAGCACAGTACTTTTTCTATTGCTGTATGAATTTATTGTTGTATGATTTTTTATAAACATAGTGCTGCTCTTTTGAAAAAGTGCAAAATGATAATAGATGCAAAATAATAGAGTGATGCTATTTCTTAGTAATGACGGATGTGCCAATGAGGACCCCTGTTGTTTTTTTTATTTATTATTATTTGTAGAAAATATCTTCCTTGACTATACAGAACTTCTGTTGAAAAAGTACAAGAGAATAATAAAGGCTATTGTTATTGTTTTATTTGTAGAAAATATCTTCCTTGAGACAACAGCACTAGCTCTCATTGCTAAGAAATGGTAGATTTTAAGTGTATACCTATAACTGAAATCAAGTTCAGAAAGTGATTTTAAAGATTCAATATCGTATGGACACGGGTGAGTTGCAATCTCCATCGATCATCTGAAGTCTGAACAAAGAAATGAGATATTTTCGCACTTCATTGGTGGGAAGTGGGAACTGTGTCACACCCAAAGAGCTAGCTAGTGGTACTCGTAATGGTGGTTGACATTGACAAAAAATTGCTAACACACAATAAAAGTATAAAACGTACATAGTTTTTTAATTACACTGTTAATAAAGAAAAAATTGTTACAGATAACTTAAATAATATAACTTATAAGATAATTATTGTAAAATTCAATATAATTGTCATATATGTAAGTGTTCCTACTGTATTCTGACGAAATCTAATTTAATTACGTGTCAATTTACACGGGCCATACGGTATAATAATAATAAGTATTATTTACTCTTATTATAGTTCTTAGATTTTTTTTTTTTTTATGTTTTTGTCAAACTGTCTCGTTTCTGGCAACGACCATTGACTTGATGTAAACAAAGTCAATTAACATGATCCACCAAAAAGTACTGGACAAAAAAAAAACATTTTGAAATTCTTAGGGCTACATGTTTTGTCATTCTGAATTTCTTCTGAACATGTTTGGAAATGAGGAGGAAACGTGTGTGTTGAACATTCCTTACTCATTATTACTCATGCATGCACCGTATGGATTTTTTGAAATAAAATTAAAAACATTTAAAATTACGATAAATATATAGTTAATTAGTTTAACAATTTAAAATTTTTAAAAAATAAAATAATGTGTTTCAAGTTTTTAAGAGTATCATATATATTTTTAAAAACGTTCTTATTTAATATAGAAGGTTAGATAATAAAAAAAAATGTTAGGATATATATACATGGTACAAGGATCTTGATCTGTTATCTGTTAGCCTATTAAAAAAAAAAGAAAAGGATCGATCTTGATATATGTTAAATGTTGCACCAATAAAATTAACTTGGTACTACCTGTTAGGCCGTCTACCTTGGTTTCCTTACACAGGTTCTTATCTTTAATAAGAACGGTACTTTTTCTCTGACGATTACTGGAGGGGGCAGCTTAATATAATAAGTGTCGATAAAATATAAGGATGTTGGATTATAATTTGATGGCTCATTAAATAAATTTTTTAAAGTTTGTAGGATTAAAAAAGTGAGTTGCTTATAAATTATAAAAATTAAATTGGAGTAATGTGTAATGGTGAAACCCATCTAAAATCTTAAAAATTGAAAAAAAAAATGAATTGGTGGGATATGGAGATGGACTTGGGGAGGAAATTAGACAAGTAAATTAGACATTACATTTACTTAAACCCAAAAAAGACAGTAATTAAATGAGTTCTTTTTTTTCCTTATATGATATTCAATCTGTTTATTTCTATAATTCACAAAAAAAGGCCTGCTTGTTTCTACTCAACTGCACTTCTATATTCACACATAACACTCAATAATCTTTTTTTTAAACTAAAATAAGATCAACTTTTGAGTGTGAAAGAATCATTGTAGAAGGAGCTAACCCCACAATGTTGTGGTGGATGTTCCTGCTTTTAAGAGGATTAATTTGTATGTAGCATACCTTTATTTAATTTCTATGGCCGCGCTGCCCTTTGGAAATTTGGTGAGCCACTCGTTTTTTCGCAATTCCATTTCAATCCAATAGCATAGTATTAAATTGGCAAAAATTATTAATAATTGTATTTGTACTCAATTTTTGCATAACTGTTTTTACACATAAGAAAGAAATAAGAGGAAAATGTAGGATAATATAAGTGATATGATGAAAAGTGATAAAAAGAATGTAAGTCAAAAAAATATTGAAGAAAGAATTACATAGATAAAACAAATTAAAACAATTCGAAGATGTCTTATATTAATTGGTTTCGTGGGAGGACTACTACAGGTATGAAAAATTCACGACTTTCAATTGTCAGCACTCAGCAGCCAAAGACGAAGAAAGCAATTCATGAAATCTAATTAATCAACAATGATGCTTAATTTGGTGGTTACTTTTAATTTATTTGGTGAAATGCAACTAGTAAAATATAAAAATGGAGGTAAGTGACTATTGACTAATATTTTCTTCCCGTTAATGATATCATCTTTTCAAAAACAAAATTCGTTAAGCCTCCATTAACTTGATCTATTATTTCCAATCAGAAATACTTTCTAATTTTACTGGTAGACAAATTATAGGACATCATCATTAGTTGTAACTTGCAATCAGGAGTGCCTTTTAATTGGATGCAAAAATGTTTGTGAATTCTGAAATGGCTTGGCATAATTATCGTAGTGCTTTGGCAACGTGCCTACTAAATGAATAAATGCCTACTATCTTATAGTGCTTGAAGCACTACGTACTATTGAATACTATTATCAAACGTATGGATAATCTCAGCCCAATTAATCTTAGATCATCTAAATGAGAGCATGTTTTGCACAAGCTAGTGTCTGACATAATGACAATGAAATAATGACATAATCACCTGAATAATATTTGTCAAATGAATGATAAAATTGTGTGTTCGTGTTTACATGTTTACTTTGATCCTTTTAAAATTGCGATTGCTGTTGCGAACAATGGAGAATGACACTGGCCATAATTGGTCCCCAATACTGAGTCACGGCCCATGTGATTTCACACATAGCAAATAAAATGCAAGTGCCTCTACTTTCATTTGCAGCAACAGATCCTACACTGACTTCACTGCAGTTCCCATATTTTGTTAGGACAACACAGAGTGATCCGTATCAGATGGCTGCTGTGGCAGAAATTGTTGATCACTTTGGATGGAGAGATGTCATAGCCATTTACGTTGATTATGATCATGGACGAAATGGGTTGGATACCTTAGGGGATAAGCATTAAGCTACAAGATAAACGTAGTAAAATATCATATAAAGCACCCTTTAGGCCGTAGGCCAGATAATATATAACCCGAGAAGAAATATACAGTGCATTAGTTAAGGTAGCTTTAATGGAATCAAGGGTAATAGTCCTTCACATATACCATTCTTTTGGTCTACAAGCACCACAAGCCATGAATGACATCCAAGGTGTTATCACCTTGCGCATGTATACCCCCGAGTCAGAAATCAAAAGAGAATTTTGTTCTAGGTGGAACAAACTGAGCCAAGAAAAGAAAAGGATCCTGAAGAGGGTCTGCACTCGATGCATTTTTATATTAGTGGGTCATTTTCAAGCCTAAACATGTTAAGGGGGACACCCTCATCCAATACTATGGGGGTCATTGTTGATGGTAACATGTTGCTTCAAATTTTTTTAGAAGTGAACAGAACTGATTTAACAGGCCGAATGATGTTTGGTCCAAATGGGAACTTAGTTCATCCATCATATGAAGTCATTAATGGGCTTTTGTATTAAAATGATGTAATTTTTTTCATAAATTATCAAAATTGATAGATTTTAAATAAATTATTAAAAGGGACAAATTATATCTTTAAAGACGATTTTACTTTTTCAATTTTTGTTTTTTTATAAAAAAAATTGACGTTTAAAAAACTGACACAAATTATTTTGCCACATTAGGAACATATAAATGTTAGGAGGATTGGTTATTGGTCTGAAACCTCTGGCCTCCGTACTAGGGAAACTCCTAATCATTCCAATTTTAGTGATGGAAATGGATTATATGGTGTCATACGGCCTGGTCAAACAATCAAACCCCACGTCACTTGAGAATTGGGTGTCACTTAGAATTAGTTACCATGATGAGTTTGTGTCAAGAACTGAGGTAACTGAGATGTTTAGTGATTATTGCATAGACGTGTGTTGGATAATTTTTGTTTTTAGCTGATTGATACTTTTTGTTTTTATTTGATTGATAGTTTCTGTTTTTATTTGATTGACCAAATCAAATAATATTTGATGGCTTAGCCTCAGTCCATTGTAAACTCAATTCATCCTATAAATAGGTGAGTAAGGGTGGAAGTAAGACACACAGAAATTTGAGAGCCTCAAGTAACAGTTTTGAGTGACATATTTGAGCGAACCTGCGTGCTTTGCATTTGAGAAATTCTTAGAGAGTTTGAGTGAAACACTCTAAGTTTCGTTTGAGTGACCACCATTGTTGGAGAGGTTGAGTGTATCATCACATTGGTGTGTTTTTGATTCATTGTAACCGACTATTGTTATAGTGAATTTTGATATTGGACTAGGTCCCGTGAGTTTTTCTTTTTCACATTGAGAAAAGTTTTCTCAAGTAAAACAAATTTGATTGTCTCTCTCGCTCCCTTTTAATTTATTTCCGCTTCCGCATTTTGATTTGAGGGTCCGAGATACCCAACAGTGTGTTCACTGATGCCTCAAGCTATTGCTTATCTTGTTGACTACATGTTTGTTCCATTTGGAGATGGTGAAACCAATTAATCCACTAAACACAACTTCTCAACAAGATTACAGCTGGGGTGAGTATAAATTTTCATTGAGTGTATTTGTTCTAACTTGCTGGATTTAAATTCCTTGTAATATACTTGTAGGAGTTCGATGGTGTTGTGGGGGGACATTACCGTTGCCACAAACCGAACAAAGATGGTGGATTTTACACAGCCATATATTGTGGCACCTATAATTAAGGAAGATGGAATTCAGTGCTTGGGTTTTCCTGAGGCAATTCACTCCTATGTTTTTTCTTAGTTGTTGGAGCTGTTGTGTGGATTTTAGAACGTCGCTCAAATGATGACTTTAAAGGCCCAGCAAGAAGGCAGTGTATAACCATTATATTATATGGTAATTAAGCCCCAAAACAACACTTTGATTGTTTTATTAGGAGACAGAATACCAAGTTCAACAGTTTCTAACATCTGAATTATTTCTCTATGCAGATTTAGCTTTTCAACCCTGTCTTTTGCTCATAGTAGGTGGTTGAAATTTGAAACTTTTACTTAGCTAGTGCCTTGCGGTTTTTTGTTGCTTTACTATAAGAAAGAATGCGTACTCAATTTCAAAACGGTATAGATAATCTATCATCTTAAAAGTTTAAACTATTATATGAAATTTCATAAATAATCTTACTTTATAACAAAATTTTACTTAAGGCAGAGCCTATTTTATGCCCTTCAGGTATAATTCTATCAACTCTTTACAAATGTGCGTTGTTTGAACATCTTAGGTCACGTTAAACTTGGAGTTGTTAAGAGCTTTTTTTTTTTTGGTTTTAAAATATAATATATTCAAGAAAAAAAAAGAGTTTAAATAGTTTTTAAGTCAATTTTAAAATAGTTTACATTTATTTTCAAAACAAAAAATAAATAATGAATTTAGTTTAGTTTTAAAACACACTCTCATCACCATCATCCCCCACCACCATCATAGTGATTGTCACTACTACCACCACCATAATTATTGCTGTATCATTTCACTATCACCCTATCATCGCTGACATTGTTACTATCACTATATCATCGATATCATTGTTATCACCATTCCACCACCTTCACTCCCATTATCATTGTCCTCATATAAGTGTTGTTATTACCATTCTTTTATAGTGAAGAAAAATAAAATGATTGACTAATGTTGTCCATCTTCAATTTGTACAATTTTTTTTAAAATAAAATGAAATTGAAATTATAAACTCAAAATTAAAAAAGATTTTGAGTTTTAAAAATTAAATTTCAAAACTAAAAACAAAAACTCATTCTAACCTAAAGTGTTACCATCTTAACATGAATATTTTTATCATAATGAATACTTATCTATATACCCAAATTACTTATCTTGTAACACATGATAGAATTAGAGCATATAAGTTTTTTTTTTTTTTAATATATACACAAATTATATCCTTCATACTTATTATCATATAAGGTAGTAAAAAGATGTATAAAATTATTAAATAGTTAACTTTAGGATAAATAATTATTTTAATTTTTATGTAAGTAGGTAACAATTTAATCCTTAAAAGATCAATTATTTTGATTCAGTTCTTCAAAGATCCCCTTCTTTTGTCATATATAATAAATTAGAAGTGTTTGACAATAAACTCCATTAATAATTTTCACACAAAAAAAAAAACACTCCATTAATTATCCGATCTAATAATAATAATTTCAATTTAATAAGTCCCATATGCTCGTGTGACACATTTGAGTCCCACACACTACAACAATCAGTAGACCTGCTCCACCCAAAAATTTATAATTTCACTTTTATATATTAATGTTAGGTTATCAGCACTTAGTTTTAACATGTTTTAATTATTAATTACAGCCTACAGGCCTTCCCAAGGGACTCTCCCCTAGCAATTGAAATGTCCTCAGCCATCCTAAAACTATCAGAGAATGGTGATGATCTGCAAAGAATTCATGACGAATGGTTAACAAGAAGTAGTTTCTTTTAAATACTATTCCTTTGTCAACGTCAATATTGTGAGTGCCATCTTGTTTGTCGTGAAAGTGGCCACTTATATAATTAAGTGCTTATACAACAACATTCTTGTTGAAGATCATGTAAATCGCAGGCAAGGCCACATACCACATTGATATTTTAAATTCCACTTAATCTTATTATTAATATATGTATATAATTTGAGTACGAATGATTATAAGTAAATCTAGTACTATGTAGGATCTGAGAATCAAGAGCTAGTCATTCTTTGTTTCAGTAAAGTTATTTTCTATAAATCAAATAAAAACGTCAGCTATTTTTTGCCATATTGTCTCAACTTTACGATGTACTGTTCATTTAATCCGCTTTTGGTACATTTTTAAAAGAAAAAATATGCTTAAATAATTTTTGCTTCCTTAAAATAGGAGTTTTTGATTTTAGTTCTTTTAAATATTTTTATTTTTTAAATATTTTTTTAATATATGTTATCAAGTATTAACAAAGTCAAATTTATAAATACCAACAACATTGACTTGTCGCATTATCAAGATTCTCATATTCCTTAGTAAATTGTGTTTTTAAATTTTCATATATTCAAAATAATTGATGACACCAGATTCATTGATAAGGAATTTAAAATAAAGTTTATCAAAAAATTATATGTAATTGTAATATAAGACTCCTTGAACGTGATTAGTCAATGAGTTATCAATGTTAACCACATAAATTATGTTCGATTTTAATCGTTTGCAAAATTCTCTTAAGTCAACGACATGACACATTGTAAACAAATTAGTTTTTGACCCAATTAATTAACGACACATGTAATCTTTAAACTAGAAAATAACAGTTATGAATAAATAAATAGTTTTTTTTTTTTCATATCCTTTGTGCTGCACTCTTATTTTCTTCCCATTTTTTCCTCTATTACATGACATGTTATATTTGCCACTTTTTTTATCTTTTCTTTTTTACTTTTTATCTTTTACTTCAATTCAATATATTTATTTATATGTGAGAATTGAAAACAATGATACAAAGGATTTATAATAATTCACATATTTTTCTTAACCAACTAAGTTATATCTAATTGATGTTCACTTTAATATATTAAAATTGAGGTATACTTACACATTTTTTGGAATACTAAATAATAATTTATATAAAAATATAGGAGTAAATTCAGACAATTTTGAATAATATTGCAATAATAATAATAATAATAATAATAATAATAATAATAATTGTTATTATTATTATTTTTATTGTTATTATATATAGCCTATTTTATTTTTTATTTTTGGCTTATGTATTTAGTTTTCTGTTTTTTTTTTGCTACACAAGGAAATTCTGGTAGGCAACTTTTGGTGTCTCTCTCCTCCGGTCCTCACAATTAAACCTCCGACCTACTTTTAGAAGTATGCATTTAATTATGAAGGCAAAGAACCACCGAGAGCATGGATCATCCCACTTGACCAGTGATTTCGAGTTTGAATGCTAGATATGCAAATACTCATGTGAGAGCTTTGATTGCCTTAGGAAATAATTCGTGTGGTCTAGACAAAAAAAAAAATATTAAAGCAAAGAATCCTTTTCTTTTCTTGAATTATAACATTACTCCTTTAAATTAAAAGGACTTGCATTGGAGAGGGGAAAAAGTGGTTTGAATGTGCTAAGCGCATCATGATCCGCTTACTATAAAAGGGTTCCATGCCATGCTTCATCTCAATCAACTAGCACACGCATGTCGTACATAAAACACAAGTGGTGGTTGTTTCAGTGAAAGTGCAAAGAGACACTTTTTGTGTTCTTCACTTTCGTGAGCTTTTTACCATCCTCCGTGTGTATGTTTCTAGATGAGTTGTATATAAAGTACATACATGAGGCAAAGATATTTTTAACTTTGTCCTTAGATTTTCCGTTTTGATTAATTAACAATAATACATGTCACAGGTTTTTTTTTTTTTTTTATTTATATATCCTTTTGTGATGTTCTTGTAGTACAGGACAATACAACATGAGAAAAGTGTGGCTTCTTGTCATAGTGATGTTCTACCATGTCTTTCCTTCAAAAGGAATCAGCAATGTTTCTACAAGACCAAGTACTGTTAACATAGGGGCACTTATGTCCTTCAATTCAACCGTTGGCAGAGTGGCTAAAGTGGCTATAGAAGCTGCAGTGGATGATATAAATTCCAATGCAACGATTCTCAATGGAACTAAGCTTAATATTTCAATGTTTGACACCAAACTATCCACTGGGCTCCTAGGAATCATTGACTGTACGTCCTTTTCAAACACTTTGATTTGATTTTCCAAATCTACACTTTTGCACTTTTATTTTGAAAAAAAATGTATATTTCTGTATAAAAATAGGTCTTGTTGATTTATTTTTGCAGCATTAAGATTGATGGAGAAAGATACTGTGGCCATAATTGGTCCCCAGTTCTCAGTCATGGCTCATGTGATTTCACATATTGCAAATGAAATGCAAGTGCCTCTACTTTCATTTGCAGCAACGGATCCTACACTGACTTCACTGCAGTTCCCATATTTTGTTAGGACAACACAGAGTGATCTGTATCAGATGGCTGCTGTGGCAGAAATTATAGATCACTTTCAATGGAGAGATGTAATAGCAATTTACATTGATGATGATCATGGAAGAAATGGGGTAGCTGCATTAGGGGACAAGCTAGCTGAGAAACGCGGTAAAATATTGCATAAAGCACCATTTAGGCCTAATAACATTACCAGGGAAGAAATAAACAATGCATTAGTAAAGATAGCTTTAATGGAATCAAGGGTAATAGTTCTTCACATATACCCTTCTTTTGGTCTACAAGTGCTTCATGTGGCTCGGTCACTAGGCATGATGGTAGGTGGTTATGTGTGGATAGCCACAGATTGGCTTTCTACATTACTTGATTCAAACCCGTCATTGTTCACAACTCAAGCCATGAATGACATCCAAGGTGTTATCACGTTGCGCATGTACACCCCCGATTCAGAAATCAAAAGAAATTTTAGTTCTAGGTGGAACAAACTGACCCAAAAAAAGGATCCTGAAGAGGGTCCTTTTGCATTGAACACCTTTGGCCTTTACGCCTATGACACAGTTTGGTTGCTTGCTTCTGCACTAGATGCATTTTTTAAGAGTGGTGGAACTTTGTCATTTTCAAATGATTCAAGCTTAAACATGTTAAAAGGGGACACCCTTAACCTTGATACTATGGGGGTATTTGTTGATGGTGTCATGTTGCTTGAAAAGATTTTAGAAGTGAACAGAACTGGTTTAACAGGCCAAATGATGTTTAGTCCTGAAGGAGACTTGGTGCATCCATCATATGAAGTCATTAATGTGATAGGCACTGGAATTCGGAGGATCGGTTATTGGTCCGAAACCTCTGGCCTCCACACTGGGGAAACTCCTAATCATTCCAATTCCAGTGAAGGACTATTTGGTGTCATCTGGCCTGGCCAAACAACCCAAACCCCGCGAGGTTGGGTTTTCGCCAGCAATGGAAAATACTTGAGAATTGGGGTGCCACTCAGAATTAGTTACCGCGAGTTTGTGTCAAGAACTGAGGGGACTGAGATGTTTGGTGGTTATTGCATAGATGTGTTCACTGCAGCCCTCAACTTGTTGCCTTATCCTGTTCCCTACAAGTTTGTTCCATTTGGAGATGGTAAAACCAACCCATTAAATACAAAACTTCTCAACAAGATCACAGCTGGGGTGAGTAATTAGTCTTTTAGAAGTATCTAATTAAATTATCATTGTTCATGTTTTTTCTATGAGCTTATTGCTTTTTTCTAACTTATTGGATTCAAATTCAAAATTCCTTGTAATATATGTAGGAGTTCGATGCTGTTGTAGGGGACATTACAATTACCACAAACCGAACTAAGATAGTGGATTTTACACAGCCATACATTGAGTCTGGGCTAGTTGTTGTGGCACCTATTAGGAAGATGAAATCCAGTGCTTGGGCTTTCTTGAGACCGTTCACTCCAATGATGTGGTTTGTCACAGGAATGTTTTTCTTGGTTGTTGGAGCTGTTGTGTGGATATTAGAACGTCGCTTAAATGAAGACTTTAGAGGCCCAGCAAGAAGACAGTTTGTGACCATTATATGGTAAATAAAGTGTCAAAACAAACTAAAAATAAAAAAACACCTTATCTGTTATAAGTTATAACACTTTTTACTGTTTTATTGAGTCTGAATAGAAACTTCAACAATTGCTAACATCTGACTTATTTCTCTATGCAGGTTTAGCTTTTCAACCCTGTTTTTTGCACATAGTAAGTGGTTGAAATTTGACACTTTTCCTTAGCTAGTGCCTTGTGTGTTTTTTTGCTGCTTTACTATATGAAATTAAGTTTTTTAATATAGACATTGAAACCATATCCTTCATATCTTATTATCATGATGTATATAAAAGATGTATCGATTGGTAAATAGTTAATTTTACGGCAAAAAACACAGGCAGTTCCCTCAATGTTTTGTTTTTGGTGCTGTTCTATGGTTAGAAATGATCTTCTTACCTTTGAAACTTGTGTTAACTTTTAATACAAACGTTTATTATATGTATCACCGAGATGACACTCCAATTCCAATTGGACAACACAACCAAAATCATCTAAAAAAAACTGCATTGAAGTGTTGCACTTAATTTATATCTCTAACATGATTATTTCTTTTTCAGGAGAAAAAACTGTGAGCACCCTGGGTCGCTTAGTGCTAATAATATGGCTTTTTGTGGTTTTGATACTCAACTCAAGCTACATTGCAAGCCTCACCTCCATCCTAACTGTGGAACAGCTTTCTTCCTCGGTTAAGGGAATCGAAAGTTTGGCAACAAGCAACGAACGCATCGGTTTCCTGAGTGGCTCCTTTGCAGAGAATTATCTGACAGAGGAGCTCAACATTCACAGATCCAGGCTTGTTCCTCTCAACTCACCATCAGAATATGAAAAGGTCTTGAAGGATGGTCCTGCTAATGGGGGTGTCACTGCAATAATAGATGAACGTGCATACATGGAGCTGTTCCTTGCAACCAGATGTGAATACGGTATTGTTGGGCAAGAGTTCACCAAGATGGGTTGGGGCTTTGTAAGTGCATTATCCATTTCTCTTCTATGAAATTCAGATTCAGATATATCGCATGCATTCTTCAAATCATTAAGGATAGGTATTTCAATAAATCTAAGAGCGTTCTTTATAAAGTAACAAGTATAAGAGGGTTTACAAGTAAATAACTTGAGCCCATTACTCTATCAACTAAAGTAGACTCCTTTAATATGTCAGTGAGTAGTTATTATTATTTGGAATCTATTAGAAATTATAAATTTTTTAATTAGGTCTTGTTAAACAGTCTTATACATAATTTTGTAATTTTAATAAAATTTAAAAAAATATCAAAGAATATTTTTTTTTTTTGTTTTTAGTCATTAGCACACCTTATATATAAGAGGGTATAAGATTCATTTCATTTTTTATGAAATTGGGGAGGGGAGGGGTGGGGAGGGGGGGCTAGACACATAAATTGACAAGAACCACTAAACATACTTATAGTATGATCTCAATTTAACCCCTTATCTTCTAATAATAATCAATTAGAAGTGTTTCACAGTATACCCCATTATCGATCTAATAATAATAAACTAAAAGTGCTTCAATTTAATAAGTTCACATGGACTGCAGTCCAGTGGATCAAGTCAATCAGGGATATTCCTTAGATGTGTCATATATCCCATGCTAGCTCGTGTACGTGACACATTTGAGCCTCACTCACAACAATTAGTAGACCAGCACCACTAAAAAATTTTAAAATTTTCACTTTGATATATTGATGTTAGGTTAACAACAACTTAGTTTGATCAACATGTTTTACATGAGTGTAATTCGGTTGGTTGAGCAGGTTGTATGGGTTATTGTAATCTTTCTATATCTGTTTTTGATTCCTAAGAATTAAGAGGAAATTAAAAAAGTTTGAACATGTTTTACTTATTACAGGCATTCCCGAGAGACTCTCCCCTAGCAATTGACATGTCCACTGCCATCCTAAAACTATCAGAGAAAGGTGATCTCCAGAGAATTCATGACAAATGGCTCACAAGAAGTGCATGCAGCTCAGAGGGTGCAAAACAAGGCATAGACCGACTTGAGCTAGAAAGCTTTTGGGGTCTGTTCCTACTGAGTGGCATTGCATGCTTCATTGCTCTCCTTTGCTATGTTATTAGAATGGCCTATCGTTTTAGCAGACACCCCAATAGTACCCCTGAGGGATGCTCATCACACTCCACTCGTCTTAGATCATTCTTTACCTTTGTCAATGAAAGAGAAGAAGAGGAAGACAAAAACATCATGTCAAAGAGAAAACGAACCGAAAAGGGATCTAGCAGAAGGGTGGCGCATGAAGATGGATTGATAATGGATGGCTCAAGTGTTAGTGTCCATATTGAAAAAGATGCCACCTAAGGCTAACTAAAAGGACATGTTTGAGTACACGTACGTTGCAACAGATTTTCTCTCATTCCGAAAGTAACAAAATTGTGTCTTTTGCGTTTTGTGCATTGGAAAGATGGAAATTACATTGATAACGGCTACACAAACATAAGCCAACTAGTGTTTTAACGAAAACTAGCTAGATATGTAAACCCATGCTAAGTGCCAATGGAGCCAAAAAAATTCTGTTATTGCACGTACTATATATTTTAGGCTAAATTATCATTTTTATTCTTTTATATTTTTGTGTTTTTTTTAATTTGATCATTTATGATCAAAATATAATTTTATAAAAACATATAAGACCAAAACAAAGACTTCAAAAACTAAAATAAAAAACATGAAAACATAAAGAAATAAAATGATGATTTAGACTAACTTAACAGCGTACAAGACACGAGTTATTACATTACATAGTATATAAATATATAAAATGGTGAACTTTATAATGAAGAAGCATGTCCTGGAAGAGGGATAAACTGATAATGACACGCTGCGTTCATAGAGAAGGCATGCCGCCTTTGAGACTCTCTTGGCAGTTGGCACCCATAGCACTCAGAATCTTCATTTGAAACTGATAATTGATGAATTACAATTCAACTTTAATTAAAAAATAAAAATTAAAAAAATTGCACAATGAATATAATTGTTTTTTTTTTGCATTAAATTGAGCTGTTCTTTTTTTCAATAACAATTTGACTCTTGACTTGAAGTTGTAAACAAGTCAATCCACAGCACATGATCATTCAGAAGCAAACAAAGTTATTGTTACGCGTTTTTAATTTACTTTCATCTGATATTGTTTAATTGGTTGTTTGGGAACTTCAACACCCACAATTAAGGAAACTCAATGATAAGGTTTTCTGAGTGGAGGAAATAGCATGTAGCAAAACGAAAGGCCCCCGTGTTTCAGAAATCCATTTCAATCCAACATTGTATTTTCACTAAAATGTGTAGAATTCTAAGTGGCAACTTGCACATTTTTTTTTTAAGAAAGAGGCTTGTGACATTTCATTCATAACAATAAAATAATAGAAGATCGATGGTAAATACACAACTTTGATAATTAGCATGAAACTTAAACGTGCCAAAGCGACTTGGTTGGTTTTTTTTTTTTTTATGTTTGTTGAAATAAAATAAAATAAAAAAACAGAAAGAAGAAGCAAATAAAAGACTAGATGTGCCAAATAAACAAGGTTCCTAGGGTATCAATCCTTAACACAGGTTTAAGTCTAAGATGACAAGTATCCAAAATAGGAAAAAAAAACGTATCAATTAATCCAAATAAAATATTTCCGTAAAAATAATTAAATATTTCAATGTATTTTTTAAGTCATTCGTAAGTCTTAAAAAATAATAAGTTAAATTCTTTTAAATTATTAGGTATATTTTTTTAATAAATTTAATATTATTATAATATATTTTTAATTTACTTGATTCAATTATGTTTACTTTTTAATATTTCAAACTTTTTATTTTCTAATTTTTAATTATTTTTTACGTGAAACTTAAACTTGAAAATATTCATGTCTAGTTTAACAAGTAGAACCATCACAAAAAAAGTAAAACAATAATATATTTTATTTTTCTTACAAAGGTAACAATAAAATTCGTACTTAAATTCTCATACATTTACTTCAATTCCCACTAATAAACCTTGTTATTGGTGCTGTACGTATACTATATACTATCGGTGACAAATGGAGGTCTCAAACAAAGTTATAATTTCCCTGCACCTTACAAGTTTAAATAAGAGATCATTAAAAAAATTCATAAATCCTGCTTTAATTAATATCAGCTTAGGAAGCACGCTTAAATCTCTTCCATCTTAGTGATTCATGCATCATTATTGAATATCATTATCAAATAATATTTAACTGTTTCCAACTTTTCTCATCTAAGTATTTTATTAGTAAGTAGAATTTTCAAGATAACATATGGATCAAAATCACGAATATATTTATGAAAATTCATTTAAAGTAATTATAATTTTAATTAAAAAATAATCTAAAATTTTTTATTTTCCTTCAACTATTTTTTCAAATCAACTTCAGTTCAGTAGGAAAATGTTTGGGGTGGATATACAAAGAAAAAATGTGAGAGGCGATGTAGTAATTAAAAAAGAAAAAGAGAAACCAAAATAAACTTGAATAAGAGATAAAAGAAAAACTAAGGAAATGATAATTATCCACTTCGATATATCACATTGCAATTGAGATTTTAATTTGTTCTCCAATTATGCTTCTACGGATATTGTTGAGTTATAATATTATTGAGTTATAAAACGAGTCAAAATTCTTACAATTTTGATTAGATATAAATAATTACAAAATTTAAAAGTTATGTTTTATATTTCATCAGACTAATTAATGTATTGTATATGTGTCTGATACAAACGAAAACAAACAAATGCATCTTGGTTCTCTTGAAATAGAACCATTTAATTTACAAATAACAATATGATATTTTTTTATTTGGAGTGTTTAAGCAAATAATTAAATTACTTTATGCATTTTATATATTTTATTTCCCTAAATAACGGTTTTTAATGATAATCTTAAAAATCAATATTGACATTCTCATCATGCGAGCTGGTTAAAATATGAAAAGTTTTTAACTTATAATATTAGAACCCAAGCCAAGACATACTAAGATGTTTTTCGTAGGTTCTATTTAATTCTAGAAGCTAATTACTACAGTATTATCAACCAGTCTTTCAACATCTTTATTACTTTCATTCATCGATATCCTCTTCAAAATAAAATGATACTTAATTTCATCCATCAAAGAAGCTATAAAACATAATAAATTTCAAATTAAGGTTGTGCTTCCAATTTAAAACTGCAATAAGTACACACAATGGTATACGGATACGTCTTAGCTAGAACTAGAGAAAATAAACAACATTAAACTTCATAATAATATATCCTTCACAAGTCTCTACACACACACACACACACACAATTTAATTACTGCTGCTATCACGAGCTTCTTCTCCACTGATTTTTAGCCATGAAGTTGGGGGCAATTTTAATTTGTCCAATCAATTTTTTCCCTTAGGCTCTGTATTTCTTCCAGTTGTGCCTTATAGACTTCTGCAATCACAGTGTAGCCATATGTTCATATTCATGCGTTAAATTTGAAACAAAGCAACAAATGACAAATCTGCAACTTCACAAATTTAAGCAATAATTTCCCTGAATTTGGATATATTTTGTTGTTCTGAAAAATGTCGGTCCTCAATTCTTTCATGCATGATTTAGGAAAGAGGTAAAATTGACACACCATGATTCATGAGATGACGTTCATAAAACAAATTAACAAGTATAATGATTGAACCTTATTTCTTTATCCAATTTAATATGAATTGATTGATAAAAAGGGGACATCACATTCAATTTTTTAAGACAAATTAAAAAATACGAAATGATGCACACCATCTTGTAATTGTGCTTTTTGCCTCAGAGCCTCTAGACGCATTATGCTCTCCTTATTCTCTTCAGCCAATTCTATACAGTCTCTCTGCATCATATGAAACATTGATAAGTTAGCTGATTTTCTCTTATTTTATTATGCATGTGTACAAAATTGAATTTAATTAAAATACTAAGAGAGTATGCTACATAGAATAGTTTGATAAACTTTGTTAAGCCTCGGGTGTCAGATACATTCAAGTGGTGGGGACCACTCATCTTCCAAGATTCGCATGAAAAAGCACCAATGTAAATTTTGAATCTATAATAAGGCAATGTAAACAAGCCAACTTACTTCAATGATGTAAAATAGTATTGGAAAAACTGTATAGTATAGGGTTTAGGCCTGCATTATGTTTCTATGTAAAAATAATGAGATTATTGTACAATGTACGCCACATTGTAGCACAATTTGTTAGTAAACATCTAAACTACTATACCAACTAACAACAATTACAACCATGAATGCTTTATCCCATTGAGGTTGGCTAATAGGATCAATTGATGCATTGGGTCAGTATCAAATACCAAATTTTCAATACAACCTAGCACAAGCACATTTGCAAAGTTGAAACAAAGTTAAATTGCAAACTACCTTAAAAAAACCCTTTACTTAAAAAAACCCTTTACTTTTATAGCCTAACTAAATTTTGGCGAAGAAATGAATAAAATTGTCAAAGAATATAAAACCAATTTGTTTGTTTTTTTTTTCTATGTATCCTATTGTCTGGAGGCTGTACGCTATGCACAGGTAGGAGGGAAATATTGTATGCAGCCAAGACACAACTTTACCGTTGTGTCAGGTCTCGTCCTCAAAACCAATTTACTTGTTAAGAAAAAAAAACACTCCAATCATATAAAAAGAGAAGATATTCAATGATATTATTGATGATAAAACTAAAGATATACAATGCAACAAGGGAGTTTGATTTATATATACAATGCAACAAGGGCGTTTGATTTATAAAATTAAACATACCTCATCCCAACCTACCTTCACCATTTGCACTAAAAGTACGACCAAATTTTTACTCAGCTATTAACTTGAGAAAAATGTCCTCTCATCTACAATTGTAAACTAATATATGGTCTACTATAGTATTCAGTGTGTATATTTTTTCAAGATTTTGATACATGATATAAATGTTCTGTAGTTGATTCAGATCACCATGTGATTCTTTTGTTAGCCATGACTCTTTTCAAAGAAAATGATATCAAACTAGCATAATTATCAGTCCTTTAGTCCTCAATTTTGTTTTGACCCAAATTCTTCTTTCTAAACATTATGCATATGTTTTCATGACCAATGCCTCAATGCACTCTAACAACAGTCACTTCACCACCTGAAGGAAGATGAGTACTTTTTTTGGGAAATAAGTTTCACTCAACTCATCCCTTAGTTTGGAGGCTTAGCTTAAGTTAAGTCTGGCTCATCAACTGGGGCAGATCACTCATCTTCGGTTTTTATTCTTTTTTTCATAAAGTCACCAAAGACTGACTTTACGAAAAAAAGAATAAAAACAAGATGAGATTATCAGCAATTTGAGTGTTCACTCACAGAACGAGAGTCTCAGATCCAGTTACTCACCTGCCTCAGGCTCCAAAGGACAGGCTTAAATGTAGTAGTTAGGGACTCTATACTCTTTTTAGGGTATCAAAAAGAAAACTCCTCGAATCATAAACATATTAACTGAACGATGTTACCGCAGTGGGCTAGTTCTTGCTTTTGGCTTCTTCTAGGGTGGAAACCAATGTCCCGGGGACTCATTCTGACTGAAACAAGGGGTGGGTCTTTACCAACTTAAAAATTGAAAAGGCCCCTTACTATAGAACAAAGCAAGAGATTGAGCTTTCAAAAGCCTAAACTCCTTACTTTAACAAGTAAGCAAGCTTCACCCCTCTCCTGTTTATTTATTCATTAGGGCAAGTGGCATTAGTCCCTCTCCCAGCAAGAGGATGTTCGCCTTAACTTAAAAGAGCTAACACGTTTTACTTAACCAAGCCTTTCTTTGATAGGGGCTCGTTAGCTGGTTATTCTTTTTCTAATTGCCATGCATAAGTAAATCTATAGCATTGTTAGAGTGTTGAAGGGCTCCACCAAACACTGACAATAACAAGTAACCAAATTCATGCTTATTCGTCATCAATGTAATAAATGGAAAGGAAAGAACACACCTTAAGCATGGACATCTTTGCCATGAGCTTAGTGACTTTAATCTTGAGCTTCTTTAGCTTCTTCCACTCAATTATGTAACGAATCCTGATCTTATTTAATCGGGCAGCAGATTGCATATTAGCAAGAATCCTACAAACACAATATTCCAAATCCAATCCAACATCAGTGCATCAAACCAATAATTTTCCCACAATCCAAACACCCCTTAGCCAATGGTGTAATACCCTAAGGAGTATTACTCTTAGCTTTACATTTTAACCATCAAATGTGGATAATAAAAATACATTATTCTTAAGTAACTTCAGCATATACATATCAAAGGAAATTTCCCAACATAGGGAACCCTATACCAAAAGAATAACTACATAACTAAGTATCTCAAAAGTAATAAGCCAAAGACATTAATTCACAAAACATAGCATTTTCATGGTGGCCAAGAGTCTTCATTTTTCATAACCTACTCAATATAGAAGATGGAAACTAAACTAATGAGACAAGATCTAAGCCAATGTTCAACATGACCCAATATACTTATGTAACCCATGGAAGCACCATAAATATATAGCTAGGGGTGTTCACGAGCTGGGTTGGGTCAGATTTATTCAAACCATTGACCTAACCCAATCAAATTTGAATAGGTTAGGTTAGATCTATTTTTTGAATTTTTTCATAATACACAACAAACCAACTCATTCACAGTTATTTTAAATTTGTTTATTATTTTTTAGAATCTAATATTTCTTAAATCTAAAATTCTATTAAAATGCACCTAAATTTAGCATAAAGGCAATGGAATAGGGGCATATATCTTCTACCCAAATTTATAAGATAATATAAAAGGATAGAAACAAAAGCAAATACATAAAACTCCATCAATGTCTCTTAATCTCAATTGTGAATTAAAATGAATGTGTCTAAGTGTAATGTGTTGTCCTCACTAGCCACTGCTATGACTATTAGTCTAATAATAATGATAATATTTATTTTTTCAATTTAAAAAAATATATTATGTATTATACATATATAGTAATTTAATATTAATAACATGTACACATTAAATATCCAACCCAAAGTATTTGGGTCAATTGAAGTTCACAGGTAACGCATACTCATGGATACCCTTACATATAACTTTACTTCAACATTGGCAAAAACATAAACATAAACTTAGACATCAACTTTTGCATGTTTAACATTATTTCTTTCTTTGTCTTTTCCATCATATGACAAGTATTGAACTTAAACTTCCAATGAGTGTCCTCTTGTTCTTATGTCATGACCTCGTATTTATTTCACCCTCTTATCCGAGGAGCCTTTATCACATTTTTGGGGATTGCCCGTCATCCAAAGAATGTATCTCAAATCTTATTGCATGTATATTCCTTCTTAAGACATTTGGACAACATTCAATATCGGAGGAGTTGTTGTCCTTCTTCATTCAAAAGAAACTCAATCAACATTCAATCAAGAGAATTTAGTGCCTATAAGGAGTGGGATACAATTTAAAAGAAACCTATACCCAAATTAAGGATGAAAAGAAGAAAACATAATGTTCGAGGGCTTTCAACTAGAATGTTCTCACACTTAGCCTGAAGCTTAGAATGCCCAAGCCCTTTACTTCCTATGTTATGCTTAGCTTGAGAAATTCTACACTTAGCCTAAAGCCCATGCCAAGCTTGAGAAATAACATGCTTAGCATTAAGCCCCTAGAGCTAAATCTTTAATTTGTGCTTCTCAAGTTAAGTCTCACAAATCCCAGTCTTAGCGTAGGACTTAATTTTTCGGCAAAATGTAGGGAGTTTATATTTTGGCACCTTCTTGGCCACTAATGGCTTTCCAACCAATTATAAACATCATAAAAGACCCATGAATGATCGATCAAGCATTAATACACCAAATCAACATCTAATAACTCATAAATCATGCAACCCTAAATAAAATTCCCAAATTTATCAAGTTAGGGTTCAAACCCAACTTTCCCAAATCAAAAAATATAATCCATGTTCAAGAGAAAAAAAAGGGAAGGAGATGAATAGGAAATACTCACTAGGTAATGTCAAGAGCGTGGGTCTCCCTTGATCTTTCTCCCTTCTACTCCTTTCTCCTTCTTCCTTTTTGTCCTTCTATTTTCAAAGTGAGTTATAAGGGGGGTAAAGGGAGGGGGAGGGTTTTAGTACTCTAAGAGGGCCATGTGCCTTCTATTGGGCCTAAGAGGCTTTCTTTCTTAACATATGATCTACCTCATTGTTTAACTCATATTGGGCCTAAGAGGGTCATGTGCCCCCAGTGTAAAACACATATAGTGCACATAAAAAAAAAACATCATGTTAAGTAATAATAATATATAATACAATATTGTGGTATTATTACTAGCATCCTATTTTGTAGTATTAGAAATGGTATAAAAGAGTATCATTAATGTTAGAATTAGGATGTGTGGTGACAATGCCCAATAGCTATGTTACTAAAGTCGACACTATTCGTTTTTAAATTTATTGGAAATCAGTTATCATTCAAGGAATCTATTAAATAGATAGGTAAATTTTGATATTTTTATAATTTTTAATTAATAATAAAACCATTTTTTTATCTCATTTTGTGTGATACTTAAAGTCTTAGTAAAAGAATGTTGTGGTTATGCACCATTAATTAACCCTTTACCCAAAAATAAATAAATAAAAAATACAATCAGACATACACGAAAGTGATTGCTTGTTCAACAAAAACAAGTGTTTAAAACTATCAATTACTAAAAAATGTATATATAGAAATCAAATCAAGATTATAACAAGACTAAGGTTAAAAACACAAATTTTTATAATTCATGGCACTCAATTTTATTAGTGTTAACTTATTTTTATAGAAGAAGAATCTTTTAGCTCTCTTTAGATAAACAAGAGCAAGATCAATAAGTTGTGTCAATTGTGCTCCTGCTTTTACTCACCGCCACTTTTCCCATTTCTTTTCTTATTGTCATCATCATCATTATGAATATACTAAAGACTAACAAAAAGGTCAATATTAACAAACTTAAAAAATGTGAAAGAAGAAAGTGAAAGAAGAATTGTGAAAGAAGGGAGAAGGGGTAAGCAAGTATTATTGAAATAACTTCTATTTCCATGAGAATGCAAGATATCCAACATTAACCATGAGAATAGAAAAAAAGATAAATGAATAACCAGTATGTCATGAAATCAATAACTTTTTCGCCAATTAGGATGGATTACTTAGTAAGTGATTCATTGTGTTCCAAAAAAATTTGGCCTTTCAGATTAATCTTTTACTCACTATAATACTATACACCTTCCACATCATATTATTTCTCCCTCCCAAATTTAAGCCACCACCAGCCATGCTTAGCTACCACCACTGTGCGTTTTCGCCAGGGACAAATTTCAAAGATAGCATTACGACTTCCCCCTCCTTTCTCCTCCTTTTTCCAGATTCACCATGTCATCTCCTCCTCGGCGGCGACGTCACTTTCTGAGCCCGCTCTCTCTTTCGTCGTCATCTCGTTGCGTCACAGCATCATCGTGTCTTTCAGATTCACCGTGCCATCATCGACGTCAGTGACAACGAATTCTCGCCACAACATCATCAACGAGGATCTCAAATCTCTTTTCTCAAATCGCATAGACATGAGATCTTATGGGAGAAACTAAATTTGTTTTGCCCCTTTGTTTTTTTGCCTTTAAAACCATATTTCAGTACTCTATTTTAGTTGATTTTTCAGAAAATGCTATTCCTTTTCATCTGTTGATTGACTTTGTTTTAATGAATTCTAGCTTTATTGACACTGATGAGTTGTGACGGGTTGCCGGAAGGAGAAGAGGGCAAAGGTGGGGGAGGAAACAAGGCCACTGATGGTTGGGAGAACAAATTTGGGGAGGGAGAGAAGGGAAGAAGAGAAAGAAAGAAAAAGAAAAGCAGAAAAAAAATAGCACCGCTGTTGAAAATCACCTTCGACGACAGTTGATAGAGAAGATCCAGGAAGCGAGCATGAATATGGTGGAGAAAATGTATGATAAGAGAGGTGAAACTAGATTAATCTAATGATAAATCATAGTGATCCATTTTACATCACAAAGTAGTCCACGGAAGCAATACCCTAACTTTTTATAATGTTTTTTTTAAAACTTGGACCAAACTTGAGAATGTGATATTTTCGATTCACTTTTCCGTAAATTTTTCTTGATACTTGATTCAAAGACAACAACCTAAGTGCTTTTGTCACGAAATTCATGCTTACATAAATGGTTGGTTACACTGGCAACAAAATTAACATTCTGAAATCAAATAGGAAAGATAATAGTCCTCAAATTCTTATCATGTGGTAAATATACACGCAAACTGTGTCAGATATATCTGGATAAACAAAATTCTTTACTAATTTACATCCCTGTAGTAGTTAATCCAATAAAAAAATAAGACTTAATAAATTTGATCAAACCAAAAACAAATTACAATCAATAGTCATCCTTGAGTGGTGAGTGGTGACGGTTAAATACTTTTCTCTTCACTTTCCCACCTTGATTTGAAGGTTGCTCATCCCAACATCCACCTTTTCCAGACTAGATTCATTTCTCATTTCATTTGGTGTAGACTCTATGCCCAGGAGCCATGGGTGTTGCAGGCACTGCTGTGCTGTTGGCCGCTTCTCAGGTGCGAAATCGAGAAGTGGTGAAAGAAACTCTGAAAACTCATGAGCATCGCGCTCTGAAAATTTATATCCAACAATCAACAGTTTACTTAGCGGCCAAAACTTTAGTCTGCGAATCCTCCTGAGATCTCCATGTCTGTCAAAGAAGTCCTTGGATTTTGCTCCAGAAGTAGCAATCTGCAACATGCAAGATTATATTATGCATAATAGCTATTTGAATAATTTGCAGAGAGAGAATTTTCTACCTTCCGGGGCATCTTTCCAAGGAGTTCCATCATCAGGGCAAGGTGATCCTGAAACCAACGTAGCACAAAGTTTTATTACTCTAACATGCAATCTGAGTTATAGACTTCTATAGTTGTCTCCGTCAAGTCAAAGCAATCACAACAAACGTATCCTTAATGGTAACTATGATTCAATAGCTTGTCTACTTGCAGTTACAGCTATATCAACACAGATATAAATCAGTGGACATGCAAGGAACTCATAATTTCTTCCAATACCAATAGAAAGGATCATAAATACATAGAAAAAAATAAACTATAGATTAATTAATATATGATCTAGTCATCCGTGGATCACACATCATATTTATCTTGCTTTCAGTCATCAGGAACCAGACGCAGAAGGAATACAAAATAGTCAAGGGCTTTGAGATACCTATTATATGGATTAATCAAAACTATGTTCTAAAATCAAATGAAAAATGCTTACTATTGCAAAGTGTCAACTTGACATCAAATGGACTCATTATCATAAAGACTGCCATCCATTCCTAGAAGATGTGGAACATAATTTAAATAATAATAGTGTACAAACAAAATCAACATACCTCATCCTCACTAAAACCTTGTCCATCCTTGGGAGTAAATAGCATATCACCAGTGGCAAGCTCAAAAGCAATGCAAGCGAAAGACCACATGTCAACAGAGAATGAATAACCAGCCTGCAGTATTACTTCAGGAGCTCTGTACTGTCTTGTCTGAATTTCTTCTGCAAACTGCTTATCGGCCCAACAAGCATTTCCAAAATCTACCACCTTGCATCTCACATCAATCCCATCAAGATTTCTCTGAGACTTTGGAGCTTCAATTCCTCCTATTGGAGAACTCCTCCCAGATATTTTTGCAACAGCCCTCCTAGCTCTTCTTTTCAACTTTTTCTCAATAAGACTAGTAACTCCACCACCATTTATGCTTCCCTCAGGCCTCTCTAATAATGGGGTGAGTCCAGATCTAATGGGGTCTTTGCCAGGATCAATGGTAGATACCAGAAGAACATTTTCTGGTTTTAGGTCTGAGTGGATAATACCATGTTCCCTATGCAAATAATCCAAACCAATCAAAATGCACTTGCAAATCTCCCTAACTTTATTCATTGGAAGGCCTTTGTACCGGTTATATTTGATTAGACGAAGCAAACTATCCCCAAGAAACTCAAGAACCATGCAAAGGTGCTGGCCATTAGGACCTGTGTGCTTAAAGTGATCAATCAAACGGACAACACACTTTGAATCCATGTCGGCACCATCAGAAAGGGATTTAAGAACATCAATTTCATGAAGGGCAGCCTGAACAAACTGGGCCGCACTTTTCTGGATCTTGAGAGCGACATATGCCTGAAAATCCAAATTTAAAATTAGAATATATTGATAAAAAAAAATACTGCTGGCCAAAATAATAAAAAAGTTATCACTGTCTGAGAAAAATCAGTTGGAACTTGGGACACAAGCAGACCTATTTGTGGAAACTTTTTTTAATTAAACATGGATACATGAACTATTAGATGAAGAAAGGATAATACTTGGACCTAATTTATAGCAACTACCAGAGGGATTGTGCAACTGTGGAACACCCCTGCTGGATATACAGATGATGTATATTATATACAGTATACACATTAAATG
Organism: Glycine tomentella; assembly: GCA_007407185.1. Lineage (NCBI taxonomy): Eukaryota > Viridiplantae > Streptophyta > Magnoliopsida > Fabales > Fabaceae > Glycine > Glycine tomentella. The sequence goes on from PYAF01005594.1 coordinate 2,543,270, forward strand.
GTAGCAGAAGTTCTGGATCCATGAAGTTAGGAGTGTATGTATAAAAAAGACACCCAAGTTAGTATTAGATTTAACTCCTCTAAAGTATCAGTTGCACTTTAGAGAATAAAGTATGAAGTATAATCATTGATTGTAGAATCATCAGTTGAGATTGTGATACAATATAAGTATGAGTATAACAAACTAAGAAATTGTTAAAAACTACTCCGTTAATTTACCCATCAACTCTCACTTTAGAGAAGTCAAATCTGTCTTAACATTCAACTTTGCTGGATTAGAACTGAAATTCAGAATGGCAGTGTTTCCATAAGCAGCTAACCGTAAACCATTCGACAAAATTAATCACACAAAAAGACACCAGGTGTTACTGTTAAAAAGAAGCGTAGAGCGCATTTACCAAATCAGCAAGAACCTTATAAAAACAAAGAGGCGCAGAGACACATTTACTGTTTCTCTGCAAGCAGACAAATCTTTGTGTTCCAGGTGGTCACATTTTATGATGACCATGTCTGTCATTCCAACATGCAAGGTCTGTTTAAGAATTTCTGACACATGGGAGTTATAAGGTTGGATTGGTGGTTGAAGGGACAAGGAGAGAAGTAGAGATGGTGGGTTCTAATCCCTTCCACTAACATTCTAACAAAACTAATAACTAACATTTGCCAATAAAAAATAAAAAAGTATTTCTGATACATGTTGAAAAATACAAATACCAACAGAAGAAGTGGCAGCGACATGGGAAGACAACAAGGTTGTTCAACATACATATACATCCCAATTCGATCCATTCAATGAAATGTTACCCTTAAGTCCGAAACCGACAACACAAATATACACACATTAGACCGAATAAACAAATGTTTCTATTGTATAAAGAAAGGAAAACCTATTGGGAGGGAGAGAGAGGAAAAAAACCCGAAAAAAAAAATAAAACAAAAAACATCCAATTACATATTTTAACTCACAATCATAAACACACACACAAACATATTACGAAACATAATAAATCCACAAAAGGAAAACCTTATAACAACCACTACATAATTCAAAGCAGACCAACATGATTAATGAAACACACAAAACCAGTTAACAAACCCCCCACTCTTACAGGCAACAGATTCAAAACTGATGGTGATTACCATAACAACAACAAGGCCTTACCCACCAAGCGAGGTCGACTACATGGATCACACGACGTCATTCAGCTCAAATAAAAACAAACTGATTGCCATGACGATTAAAAGAAAAAGAGAAAAAAAGGCTCAACAACTATTCACATCAAAACACAAATCAATCCCAAAAACTGAAAGTTTAGGGGCAATTCAAATTTCAAAACAACCCCTTTGGAAAGAAATAAACAAAGAAAGATTAAAAGAATGAAAAAGAGAAGAGTGAGGATCAAACATACAGATGTAGTAGTATCATAGGCAAGCCAAACTGTTGAGAACTGGCCCCAACCAAGCTTCCTCTGCGCTATGTACCTGCCGCCGGCGAACTGGTCGGCGACTCTTACGGCGTGGTACCCTCCTTTCCGGTAAGAGTCGAACCCTTCATCGTCCTCTTCAGACCCAGATGAAGAAGAACACGACATCACCTCTGATCTATTCAAAAACTTCACCTTTTACTTCAAAATCACGCACCCAATGATTCTTCTTCCTTCTTCTTCTTTCTCTGCTTTGCCACACCCCAAGTTCTGTTCTTTTATTTAATAAAAAAATGGTTTTAAATAAATCCCCTTTTGTTTAAATTGTGACCGAAATTTGAAGCTTTTGTTTCGGAGATGGGAGAGGGGTGTGTGTGGCCTTCTCAAATCACGAGACTCTCTCTCTTTCAACAATCCTCCACTTTTTTCTCTATGCTTTCTCTTTTGCTTCTCTTGCAATGGTTCTACGAAGATGGTGTGTGTTGTGTGGGTCTTGCATTTTCATACGGTTTGTTTTTTTACTTTCTTAATATTTTTTTCCCAAATAACTGTTCATTATTTGTTTACTATTATGCCCTTTGGTTTCTCATTTTTGTATGAATTAAACAAGGGCATTTTGGGGGTTTGAATTGTTGGATGTTATTTTAGGTGGGGAGGGGTAATCAGGCGCCTGAAAAAGGGTTGGGAGTTTGCTGCCCTTTCCTGTGTCACCCATCTGCTTCCTATCTTTATACTTTTCCCCTTTTGTGTGCTTTTTTCTTTTTTTTTTTTTTTTTTTTCCTTAGCACTTGTTTTGTTTCTTTTACCATGTGGTGGTGCTTCTTCTTCAATATCTTGTTTTAGGGGGTGGAAATTCTAGATTACAACACCCAATTTTGTCATTAGCATACCGTATATTATGTCTTCTCACTTGATGACAAGTCAACCAATTAATGGCAAACAAGTCTCATTATCTTAATGAGGAGTATAAATTAATTTTTACCCGTGAAATATAATTTTAAGAGTAAACAATATACTTCCCTCAAAAAACTAAATAATGTAATTTATCTAATCTTTAATATAAGACACTGAATTACACATACTAATAAAAATAAATAAATTAATTGATTTTATTGTTTTTTTAAATATTAATAATTATCAATTTTAACCTTATTTATAATCATTAACTTATTATAATATTAAAATATTAAAATCTAAGAGCATTATGAATCATTATTAATAAAAAAAATCACAAATACTTAGAGTATTTAATAAAAGATTAAATGTTAAGATTTTAACAAGTTGTTGATAAGTGTGGTGTTGGACTATGTTTTTTTAAGTAAGGTTTCGAATTCGAATTTTGTGAATAAAAAAGAATTATGAGAAAATATGTCACAAAAAATAGTTAATCAGATTTTCAAGAAAGATTGATTATCAGTAAAATTAATAAATATTTTATACCAATATGTGAAAAAGAAAAAACAAATGTTAAAATAAAAAAGATAAAAAAGAATGTTTCATAAAAATTGTAAAACATGTTATGGAAAGAAGTATCGATTCCTTCTAGACATGGTGGATGTACGTTGGAATCTATGGGGACAATTGTTCCCACAAAACAAATTTGTTTACTCAAATATATTAAATAATTATTTGGTTTCAAACCCCATAAAAATAGGGGTTGCTCCCATAAAATATTTTTAAAAAAATATTAAAAAGAAAAGAGAAAATAAATTAATACTAATTTTATTCATTTTATCCTTTTAAATTGTAAAACTTTTGGCATTTTACTCTTTTTTTATCATGAGATTATGTATCTTGTATAAAAAAAAATCCCACTAAAAAAATTCTAGATCTACCACTGTTACTAGAAGATATGTTAAGGAGCAATGCAGTATGTACTAAAGGTGAGACAAATTTTTAAGTTATTATTTAAGTACAAATTGGCTTATATGTTAGATTTGTTAACTTTTTTTAACACAAGTATTCAATAACAATTGTTATTATGTATAATAAATATAATAATTATTTTAAAAATCATATCTATTCATAGTGTAAATATTTCAATAAAATATAGAAATTAAAATGTGTTTTGAATAATTAATTATAAATAACTATTTGCCAAATGTGCACTAAATGTCTGACATTGCCAAAACTCTGGTTAGAACCTATTTATATGATGATAACCACATAAATACGTACTAACCAAGTGCAAAGAGATCCCTATATATTTGACTGTCCATTAATCCATACCATGCCTCCCGTATTACTAGACTCACAGATTCATCAAACCATTTTAATTAGCCTTCAATGCCCAACCCAGCACAGATTACTCGGGTCTCCCTTTTCATGTTTCCAAATCTGCATATCCTTTGTTTCCTATAGTGCTATTTGTACAACGTACAGCAGCTTCATCAAAGCATGACAGTAACCAATTATCAAAATTAACAAAACCTTCTATTCCATTGCCATTTCCCATGAATTTTACAAAATCTGTTATGAATTTTCCCTTGCTGATACAATTATCCTTCCCTGAGAATTTACTCTCCCCCTGGTCACAACAAATAACAAGACAGATAGGGGAAGCTCTCACACCCTTTGATTCAAAATTGATCTAATATTAGAAGACCAGTGATATAATGAGCATTGAAAGTTCTTCACTTTAGCCCGACTCCATTGCTAGGACCTCACTTTTATTAGTTCCATCGTGTGGAACTTACAGACTTGGCCTCCTTTGAATACCACTTCATTTCTTTGTATCCAAATTGTCCACAAAACTGTTAGCCAGACATTCGACCATAGGATCTGCGCTTGTTTACCATGAACCCAACCGCAAATTGCCAGTAGAACTCTTTATGTTAATCAAAACATAAGTATTTGAAGTTCTTAGGAAATATCGAATTCTTACAATCATTATAATTTGTTTGAGAAATTTTTCAAGCATAAGTAATTTCACGAAAAACATTTACAGGTATTCTCGATAATACTCAGAATGTAAACGAATTATACACATTCAGAACGAAAGGTAATATATTGCAAGAAAGTATATCTAAACAAATCGTAAAATAAAATGAAAGAAATGGATTGGGACATACATTTTTTCCATAAAACCTGGTTGTCATGAGTGCGGCGTAGTTGGTGAACAGAAAGTTTGTAATGTTGAAAAACCGAATAAAAATTACAATGATTTGTCTACTTTTAGAAAACTTAAGAATAACGGAATAAATTAAGAGTATTTACATATCTTTCTTTTTTTAAATTTCATTGATATTTTTTCTTTTTTATACATTATTTTTATCCGATTTTATTAACGCCATTAATTAATGTCAAATAAAATATTCAAACAGACGAAATTATCAGTTAAAGTAAATTATACTTATACTCCATGTGTTTTTCTCAAATTACACCTGACCCCTCCCTTTTTATATATTATTTTTACCCAACAGCGTCAGTGTCCATGGAATCAAACTAACAGTGATAGTGGTCGAAGCTACGGCTGGGGACGATGAGGTGGTGGAGGTGGATATGATTGTGGCAGTTGCGGCTACAGTGGTGGCAGTGGTGGAGGTGGTGATGGTTGTTCCGACAGGAGTGAGTGTGCTCGGACATCATGTTGATGAACTGATGAGGAGGAAGAAAATACTGTCTTAGGAGAGGGAAGAGGAGTAGAAGGAGGTGGTGGTAAATGAGGAGGGGTTGTTGAAGAAGGTGGGATTTGTAAAATCTAAGATATGATTTTAAGGAAGAAAATGAGGATATTTTAAACATAAATTCATTAAAAGGTCATGTGATCATTTGTGTCTTTTTTCTGTTAAATTATTAAGCAGTGTTTAAGAGGGAGAGAATCTAAGTGTAATATGAGTTAAACAATTTTTTTAGATAAAAAAATGAAAGATATCGAATAAAATTTAATAAAAAAAAAACTGTGAGAGTAATTTATTCATAAACTAATTAGAACACATGTCTTTTATAATTGGATAATCACCGTGACACATGTCTTTAGTCGTTCTAAAGTTGTAACCGCGCTCATGAGTGATATCTTTTCCCTATTTGATCGAGAAATCCTACTTGACTTTATTTTTGGACATCCTTCCTTTGCTAGAAAATGTCCTTGGACCTCCTTTAGTAGATGTCTTTCTCTTGCTCAAAAGCATTCTCGACTTCATATGTTATTTGCTCTAGATTTTCCTTAAATGTCCATCACTAGACATCCTTTTTTTTAATAATATATATATATATATATATATATATATATATATTCTCTATTTCACATGTTATTTACTTCACAAGACATTTTCCAATAAATCAAAAATATATACTCGACTATGGTCAAAGATTTTTTTTAGTGTACCTTTATGTTGCCTCATATTTCAAACACTATGCACAATTGAGAAAATTATAAATCGATTTTTCATACATAAACAAATTTTCTCAACTACCCCAACATAACTTTAATAAGAAATTGCATTTGCATAATAAATTAGTATAATTTTTTATACAATAAAGAGTTACAAGAATAGATGTAAAAGAAGTATGAGATAAAAAAAAAAAGAGGATAATGTGATATGGATAAAAAAATTGCAATCCAAATTTTTTTTAAAAAAAAAGTGTGTATGAATAACACTCCTATAACTCAAATATACCAAAATTCATTGATACAAGTTGCTCAATTTTTAAGTCTTTTAACAAAGATTTGGGCTCGACTTATTAGACATAAAGTCGCTGGAGGTATCACTTCACTCGAAATGGGTAGATCGAGTGGAAGAAGATTAATTGAGTACCAAATAAAATCATCAAATATCTCTCGAACGGTTACAAAAAAATATAACTCAAAAATAAAATTGCATTTAATGACTTATGTATGTAATATTTTAAAAAAAAACTATTTATACTGTTATAGTTTTATTAACATTTTAAATAATTTCAATATAAAATAATATTGAGGAAATCTTTATAGTTTTAAAATATTTAAATCATGCTTTATTTACTATTGGTCATTAATTTTTAACTATATAAAAACATATTTAAAATTCAAATATATTTGAGAAACCTTTCTACTTAAATTTTTTTCACATCTCTCCTTCCAAAGCTAAATACTCAAGATTCAAACTAAAGTCACTGGTATTAAGTTGAAAAACCTAGTGGCAATTGATCTACACAACTGATAATACCTTTCTCCTTATACTATTTTATCAAATATATATTTATAGTTTATTTAAAATTTTAAATTATTTTTTTATAATTAAAAAAATTATAATATTAACAACTGTGTACCCATAGATTAAAAGGGGATAACCAACTAAAAATAACTAGTCAAGTTTCCTAACATTGAAAATCAGTCATCGACAAAGTTAATGAATATATTGTACCTAACATGGTGACTCAAAAAAATCTTAACAATTATTCCCTTTGTTTATTTTCTACCCACTTAGGTGGATAATAGAAATACTAAAAAAATAAAATTAATATTATGATTTAATTAAATATTATTGTTAATTTGTTAATATATTCTCATATATTGTTTCCTTTTCATTTATGTTAAATGTATAATTTCTGTTAAAGAAAATGTTAAGTATACAAAGTATTTATTAATTAAGTAAACATAATAATAGAATTAGAAAAAAGATAGTAATTAATATTGTACTGAATTTTAAATTAAATAAATAGAAAATAAATTCATTCAAAAGTGGATAGATAAAAGGAAACAATATATG